>JADDOH010015890.1:0-49971 GCA_016648135.1 Agrypnia vestita | reverse complement strand
CAGGAACATATGCATAGTTATTGGTTTTCAACTAATAATCCAGTAATACCTCGAATTACGTTACTTCGACGTAAATTTGGAGTAACGTTATTTTCATACTTCTTTTTAATTTTTTTTATTATTATATTATTACGATCATATTAAAGATGTCGACTTCGACGACGAAGACGAAAATATTATAATAATAGTGTTTTTGTTTGACTTTCTTCTGTTAATGTTTGTTTTTTTTTTAATTACAAATATGAGTTGCTACATCTTAAAGTTTTCTTAGATAGCTATCAAAGCACTAGATTAACCGTATCCCTTTTTAAAGTTCACACCCCGATTTATCCGTGATTTTTCGCCTTAGACTTGTTGGTCTCGTCCATAACGTATCTTTAGGGTTTTTACGTTTTAATTTGGACAGATTTTTGATGATTTCTGAAAAGAAAAATAATTTTGAAATACAAAAAATTAGTCCTTGATCCGGTGAATTATAATTCACTCATAACAAAATTTTATAGACTATGAGCCAGCGACCGCAAGACTTACGTTATAGTATCAAACATGAAATATTTTCTGTAGATTTACACTCTAGTAAGTAAGAAGGTTTGGATATTATGACATTTGAGCTCGATTTGGGCAGATTTTTGATAATTTCTGAAAAGAAAAATAATTTTGAAATACAAAAAATTAGTCCTTGATCCGGTGATTTAATTCATTCATAACAAAATTTTATAGACTATGAGTCAGCGACCGCAAGACTTACGTTATAGTATCAAACATGAAATATTTTCTGTAGATTTACACTCTAGTAAGTAAGAAGGTTTGGATATTATGACATTTGAGCTCGGAGAATTTTTGCAGATAACAAATAAAACAGGTAATAAAAAATGAGTGAGTAAAACGTAAAAATAACAAACCTGATTTTTTATATGTTTAATATTGACAGTAATATACACTTATACTAATCATTGCCAGTCGCGTTTCGCGGTTCATTTCTTCCGCCATACGCTCTGAAGCAATATAAACAATTATGTCATTTACGTTATAGTAACAAATCTGAATTTCATATATTTTATTCGGGTCACTATTTAATAATATCACTCGATACCTTATAATTTAACGATTTTCTCGCACATTTCTTTGTACCTGTACTACCTATTTTTTGCCAAAATTCCCCTAACTCAAATGTTATAATATAAAAACCTTCTGACTTGCTATAGTGTAAGCCTGGCGGTCTCTGGCTCGTACTCTATAATTTTGTGTAGTCAATTCAAAGAGAAAAACCTTGTGTATAAATAAGTATCTGATCCCGTACAAAGTCTTGCCGTACTGTTCTCTGTCGTAGAAAAATCACCGCTACTGTTGAGAGCAACGGTTCAACCAGCAAAGCGATGAGACATCAATGTCCCATACATACACCGTCGGCCACCGAGAGGCCGGTTAAAGTCTGGTCTTATATGGCGCTATCGTACTTCAGACCTTTAGCCGGACACGGTTGGCAAAGACAATTTCATGTTGAGGTTGTACGTCAGGTAGTCATTCGGGTCGTAAGTCTTAATGTGTGTGTGTCGAGGTATATGTCGAGCCTTACTCGACAAGCACATTGTGCGTATTGAAAAACGTGGAACCAATACATGTAAGAAAACAGCTATACAAGGTGGCTCATAGCTAGTAGAAAAAGCTTCGGGAGAGTTTTATTCATGCACATTTTTTTCAATATACTTATATATTTTAGTAAAATGTTGTAGTATCACCTATGGAATATTAAAAATTAATTCGCATTAATACAATTCAAATAAAATGACAAAAATCTTAAATTTTTTCAAGGTTTTTATAATTTTATTTGACTTGTATCAAATGGAATAAATATTAAACAATAAAAATACAAACTTATCTCCGTAAGTGTCGAAATTTCGCAGTGTAAATAATATTTTCTATTCAAAATTACATGAAGAAGACTCCCCGAGTTAACAAGTTTTTGCTGCTAGCTATGAGACACTGTATTGATGGTAAATTTTTTTATGATAAAGAATTATTATTAAAAATGTTCGGCGGTCTTTTTCTATAATGACAAATATAAATATTTAATATAATTCCACGTATTTTTCTATAACGTTTATTTCCCCAACACAAGGCCAAAACATTTATTGTACCACATTGTCTCTCGGAAATCTATTTGGGTAAATCACAAGCGGGGATGTGATGGCATCTTTCTGCCGTGATATTCCGTTTTTATTTATTACTTTATTTATTATTATTTTTTATTACTTTATTATTTATTACGATTATCAGACGAGTCTAATCTACCAGGAAGGCAAAGCGCATGTTAGGAATTTATTTGTTTTGCGTATGTAAATATGCAAATCAATTGTATGAGAAACAATGAACACATCGTCACATTATTTTGAATTTTTTTTTCGTAATTAATAAATTTACGAAACTGTTGAACTTTTTTATTTCCCAAAAAGCAGTAGGAACGATTGACGACGAAAATATAAACAAAATAAAAATCGACTATTCAAACTTTGTTTAATTATTATATAGGGTTTCTCATACCTAGTGCCAAAAACTTTATAGATGGATACCTGGCTTTATAATGAGTCGAAAATGTTCAAGCAACAATGACCTAATATCAATAGTTATGGATGTATGCAATATCAAATTTTCCTTTTTTTTTTAACATTTCTGACTTTTTTTCAAAGAAGTTGAACATCATTACAGTAACTTACCTATATTTATTATGAACATTTCATTCGCTTCAATACAACTCAACTTATTTCAAATGTTTCTCAAATCTTATTTCGATGTTTGCAATTTTATTATAATTTTATTCGACTTGTATTAAAGCGAATGAATTTTTCATAATCGATATATAAGTTGCTGTAATGATAGTTTAACTTTTTGCAAAAAATAATTCAGAAATATTGAAAAAAAATGCAAACTTTGATATTGCATATCTCCATAACTATTGATGTCATGGTTGCTTGGACATTTTCGACTCATTATCAGCCAGGAATCCACGTGTGAAGTTTCTGCTACTAGCTGTGAGACACCCTGTTTATTAAAAATATCTAAATTAAAGAACGACAGGCAATGTCAAGATTTTGATTTTTTGCAGAAAAAGGCAAATTATTTTCATAAAAAGCTTCGCAAGATGTTTCTTCACATTGATTGAATGGTACGCACTTGAAAAATGTATCCGATATCTGATACTGCGCGAGCTTCGTCCGAAACTAGAACATTGATTGATTAGATGACAACTTATTTTATTCCACAAATCGTTTCTGCGCGATTCTCGTGGTTATGAGACTAAATGCCTTAAAGTGGAAAAACTGTACCCACGCGGAAATGGCAAAATAGTACATTTTTTCATTCAAATATTTTTAACGACTTCCGCGTTATCGAATAAATCAGCAATTTACGGGGGGGAAACGCGAGTGGTCAAGTTCCGTATTTCCCTGGAAGGTGGGCTATCCGTCGGGTTATCCGACATGTGGCCCACAATGGCTCTGCCGAGACATCGGCAGTCTATCAATCTCATTCAGAATAATCGATCGATCGGAGAGGAAAGCCGTGTTAACGCGTCACATTTTTTACGAGTTTTATGACATTCAATTAATGTATTCCGCGCTACTCCGTCCGCGTCCCGTGGTTTTGTGAAATTAGGCTCTGGAAAACTTTTGTCCCGAGAGTAGCTCTAAGTAATGTATAATGTAATGTTATAGTCATTAATTTAATGTTAGCATATTTTATGTTCAGCGAAAGTAAAATCGAAAGCTATATTTACAATACAACCCTTAGAGCTCCACTCGTGTATTTTTAAAAGTATTTCTTTTTAATTTTGTTTACCAGTCCTTTTGATATTATGCTTACCCGAAAGATTTTCTGCCTATATTTTTTCTATACGTAAAAATCTTAAATAAATTACAATAATATCGTTTATGTATCGTGGAAAGCCACCCGTATACAGAAATATTTAAAAAATACGAAATATATTTACCCCACTTGCTTTTGATATTAAATTGTATTTGTTCATTCATAATCATGAAATGTACTCGTATATAAAAATGTTTCTTTTTCGGTATCCGGTGCTATTGCTGTAGAAATTCTTTTTAAAAAATTATAATTTGTTTTCAGAAATCGTTTGAATCTGTAATTTTTAGAGCTCCATGTGGTAGTCGCTTCTTATATATAAGTCGATGATAAAATAAAAGGCTGAAATAAAATGAAGACCTACTATCCTTATTGTTTATCATAATAATCACTATCGGCCTGTGCCATTCTTCTGCTTGTGTCTTTCTTATTCGAAGATCGTCAAAACTCTTTCATCTGTTTGTCCTCTTCTGTTCTCGTCGCTCTGAGATTTACAACGGTCATCATTTATTCTATCATTACGAGGCCTCCAAAACAAGGCCTTATTTTCCCATTGTCCCTTGTATGACTTTTTGGACTATATCTGGCACATTGGTTCTCTGGGGTGATATCAGAACATATCGTAGGTTCCGGGCACCATCGGGTATATAGGGGTTTCTGAAAGTGTGTCGCCATTTCGTCGAAAAAAATATACTGACTTTTTTTCCCTTCCAATTCTTTCGTATGAAGTCCATTTAGAAAAATCCCCATTTACCCCATCCATCTCCCGACCTTATTCCTGTCAATTTACCCTCATCCCTAATGATTCCGGCGACTTACGGCGTCGGAACCCCTAGAATATATTCCAATCATAGCATTTCCCATTACTCTTCGCACAACTTTTAATTTACGTATGACATTGACGCATAAGGATCCGCGTAGGCAGTAGGTAGACTTTGTAGGCAAGAACTAGAAACATGCACGGCCGTAGGCTGAAAAAAATATAAAAATAAAACCCTTTTAGCTTTGAAGATATGCTCTAGTTTTTCGAATGCTCCTCAACCCGGCTGAATTCGTCTCTTCATTTCACCCTCTTGATTCTCATTACTTTCATATTTGACGCTACGCCGTATTTTTATACCCGACGTTGCAATTTAATTAAGTTACAACATACCTCAATTCTCGTTATTACCTTTTCTCATCATATTTTATTTGACGTGTCAGCTCACACAACAAACATATTATGCTGCTTACATTATAAGGAAAAAACTAACCCATAAAAAACATGTTTTTATTATACACCCTTTCTCATTTAATCAGGTTTCGTGCCTACTGCACGCGTCGGGGTCATTACTCGTTTATATTGATTCCAATTTGAAAAACCATTAAAATTTAGAAAAATCCAAAATTATACTACAATTATTAAAAAGAAAATTAAACGAAAATTTGTTAGATCATTTTTATCGTCGCCACGAGTTTGCCTGCAATGTTTCAGCTCGATTGGATCACGGGAAAAGGGTTGAAGTCGATCCAAAGTTTTTCCAGCAAACCGCAGACGCTACGAGTTAAAAAAGAAAGGGAGTAAAAATGTTAAAGATTTCTTCCCAAATTATATGACATATGAATGCCGTTAACAAACCAACAAGCGTGCTGAACTGATATATTGTATTTCTAAACTTTAATACCAACGTAATTTAAGATTGGATCAAAGATTATAATTAAAATGATATATGTGGAATTTATATTAGATCCACTTGTCAACAATTTTAATGGGCTCACCGAAAACTAGCTAACGTTATTTTCATTAAAATAATGTTCATTGTCAGAATACACCTACATATTTCATTTTTGAAAAGTAAACTTTCAAAATGTGTGATTAATATTTATTATTCATTGGGGCAGAGAGCCGTGATTAAAACACGGCCGTTTTTTTTTTTTGCCAAATTATATTTTTACGGATTAAATTAACGTCAAAATTGCCTTCACATTTCTTCTTTCCTTAATTATTATTCCTCTGTCGTCTCCCCGTACCACAGACACGTGTGAATTTTTTCCCCAAATATTTTTCGAGAAATGTCTCATATTCACGTAATCCTCACTTAATTTGAGATTTTTTATATAAATTTTAATATGCACGAATTGGAGTCTCGTTTTGCATTTCAAATTGTCTGTGTCCAGGGGTCGGGGTGGGTGGGAGGTGGGTGGGAATGTGGGTATGGGTGGTATGAGTTGACGTAACCTGAAAAATGTAAACGAGTATATACGTTAAATATAATGATCGTCAACGGAAATATCAAGGGCCGCTAAAGAACTGTCGACCTTGCGGCCAGGAAACCCTTGCAATAATATTTCCTTATTTTAAATTAAAGTATAAAAATGAGAGAAACCGACTCGTCACATTTTTGACTCGATGAACTCGAAAAATTACAAATATTTGGAAATATTAGAAAAGTACACAATTATTAGGAATATTTTTATTTAAAAGCACAATCCACAAAATGTCTATCAATTCACTTAGCAACAACAACTTAGCATATTTTTTTGAACGAATTGCTTTCATTTTATTATTTAGGCAATCCACCTTTAAAGATAAAGTAACGATATAGATGAATTTTTAATTTTTTGAAGTTAAACCGAATTGGCTCTTGTTCGTCGTATTCTTTGCGATAACGTTAAACCTAGGTTAAATCATATTTACCTATATTCTTATCAGATTATGATTAAAATTTTCTGAAAACTTTACTAGGTTATTACTATCTCAATATAAAGTATAAAAAAAACACAATTTATAAAAAGAAAATTGTACTATATTTTATATTCTCGTAATGATCGATTATATAGCGCTTTCGTAAAAAAAAATCACCTCAAGGGCACATTGCTCCAAGATGGTTCAATCGCTGTTATATTAAGATTAAATCAAGTTTTGAAAAATCCCTGACTTTGCAAATTGAAATTCCATCAGAAGAAATGCTCGCCATGTGTCTGCCAACCCAATTGCTTTAATTTATCACAGTGCCATGTGAGAGTCGTGACAATCTTCCTGGGATGCCCACAAATAGTATGCCACTCCGTATGCAATTAATTGTGTGATGTCTGGATGTTAAACAAACGCCATCATTTTTAATCAGTCTCTGATTTATCGTTGTTTGCATTGAATTAAATATTAGGTCATAATTTGCTTCCCCGGCTGTCCAGCCTCCAATTTTCATAATTTAGTAATACAGGAGGACATCGTGCCTAGAATTTAAAATAAATTATCGAAAATTCATCTAACTTTGTTCCAGACGGTCGCGGGATGAACATAATGTTATATATTGTTGCATTCTGGAATAAATTGGTGAACTATTGCCGGATTATTATGGAGAATAGCGGACACTTACACGCTCAGGAAGAAAGTCACATTTACCTAATAAAAAGTATTAGAACAAAGTTGTGCTCCGAGTTGCCAACATGGTTCCAAATTTTTTAGTTTGTTTAACAAGAATATTTTGAATGGGTTCCCACATAATTTCTTATTAACAATGTTTACACGTTCATAATATAATTATTAAAAATATACTTTGTTTTCACCACTAATTTGTTGAAAATACCAACAAACAATGATATCGGAAGTTGGCAAGTGACGTCACTTCCGACTCTGTCGGCAGCGCTGGAGCGAGTTCTCTTCAACTTCCTTATATAAAGGTCAAATGGCTGTTTGGCAAATAAGTGAACATTTTTAACGACGACAGTTGATAAAGAAAAATGTTTTAAAACAAATTATATGATTCAAATACAAATTATGAAACGCTAGCTGTAACCCGTCAAGAATGACGGTACTTTTACATGTCGGTTCCTAAGGAATATGTGTGTATTTATTTTATTAAAGGAAAAAAATTTCGAAAAAACTTACTTAACTAAAAAAAATTACTATAAGAAAGATACGGACGTTACTCGAAGTTACACGGACGGACGGACAGACAGACAACGAAATTATTATAATTGCGATTATATTGAGGTTGGAGCTGTAGCACAAGATATACCTTCCACGATTTCCCTTCTTATTTTAACTGTCAATGTGGGTGTGCATTTCATTTGATTGAGACCACTTTGCGTCAATAATAATAAAAATAATGAGAAGAAAATCGTCATTATCATCTTCATCCCCTTGTAATAGTAGTGTTGAGGGCCAAAGAATCGACAAGGTGCTTCCATATTCCCCTGTCTTGCGCTGCTTCCGCATGAGTCAACCAATCCAAATCCATTGTGTTTTTATACGCATATTTATGTTGCTTCTCCCAGTTTCCACATTTGGTTTGATTGTAGGAGTAGAGGCTCCATGCCGAGTGTGTATCTTATGTCCGTATGTTACTTCTCACTCAGTCCATCCGCGTGACTCCCGCTACTCCCATAGAACACTCATCTCGGTAGCCTGGATCCTTACTCTCGGTCTCTCTGTCAGGATCCAAATTTGGTCTTATATAAGGGTGAGCCTTACATAGATTTGAAAACAGTCAATTTTGTCTTGGCACTAAGCTCGAAGAAGAGGATTAGCGGGTTAATTTGACATTAAGAGGCCCCAGTACACCAATTTTGTATTTGCTCTCGATTTTGCAAAATTTAACGTAATCACTTTGCAAAACCCATAGCTAAACGGGCTTTTAATCAATTTAATTATGATAGATCCATTTACTCTTGAAGCATTTCTTCAAAAAATATGAACAAATATATTGTTATAACATCAAAAAAATTATAACCCCGAAACACTATTTTAGTTTTTATGCAATAGAGTTATCTTTGGTACACTTAATCTCGTGTATTTTCAAATAAAGACCACATATTTTATTTACAAATTGATTTATATTGTTTGTAGAAGATTTGGGTATTATTAGTATCCATTCGCCGCAAAGTCATTTTGCTCATGCTGAAGAATTTACATATTCATTTGACTATCCTTTTCTGAATATATCTTAATGTAATCATACACTATTAGGTTTATTATGCGTTGGTTGGCTTAGTCCTAAGACCATCCTTAATGCGCATATAATTCCGTTAAGGATACTAATGAAATTTAAACGTAAATTTAACAAATGTAAATTTTAGTCATTAAATCATATAATAAACTGTAATACAGTAACGGTGTTTTTATAGTAACTCAATGAATTTTATAAATAATTAGAGAGCTTACTACCTTTATTTGTTAATTTGTAATTTAGAATTAAGTGTATTATGTATCTATGTATTTAACCCAAATATCTAGAAATACAAATAATATATTAAAAACCAAAAAATTATTCACCGTTTTCTAAATGTCTTGTTAGCAAATTTTCCGTTCATTAATTATATCAACAAATATTATGATTACCGATATCTTTTATATATATATATATATGTATCATGATATATATCATATTTTTATATATATATGGAACAAAAGTAGTTTCTGAAATATCTCGCGTTTCCTGTAAATGGTCTCCCTGAGAAGACCTAGGCCGACGTTTCGACACGGTATCACGTGCCAAGGCTAAAAAGGCCACAAAAGTTACGGACTAGCCGTAATTATTCGCGGGTGACATGAAAGTTTGATTGGTTAGAGACTACTTTTGTTCCATATAATAGCGCTCGCGGAAATCTCAAACAAAACATATATATATCATAAAACAGATTTTCCTTGTTTTTGAGAACCATTTTCAAGATAAGGATATAAATAACAGAATGTAACCACAGATAAGAATTTTATTTTTAGCGAAATTTAAAATAAATTAAATTTTAATAAATATTATTATTAAGTTCTACGGGTTATGTTCTTAGGTTTTCACGGCCACCCAGAATCTTCTGGTGTGTGTCTTCTGGGGTATTACGCCGTGTTATTACGACCTTACCGGCCGGCATTCATACATACGCCGGCAATGCCAGCAATGTAATAACACGGCATAATACCCCAGAAGACACAAACCAGAATATAAATAGTAATGAGCTCACAAACCGAGTATTTTCCTCATAACCTATGACCAACGCTATAACTGTTTGAGAATTGGAACCATTTTGCAATACGTGCGACCGGATTTATTATTTGTTTTCATATTTCTGCATTTAATAGTAATCGAACCATGTTTTCCTTTCATACAAGTATTCGTTCGAAATGTTTATTTCTAAATCACATTCTTAACGTTGTCAGAATTGTATATCACATATTTTATTTTGACCACCATGTATATGCACATAAATAACGCAATTAATTTCTGGGTAATAGAACCCAAACTGAACGTAGTGCTCCGCGCTAGTCAGGGTTGTCCAACGCGAAATGTGTATATTTGACGTGTATAATATAATATACACTGTTGGTGGCCCACACTTTTTCGACTTTAATTATTGTTATTTAATATCCTAGTACCAAAACTGATGAATGGAAATGAAAAATAACGGCCAAAGTGAATACGGTGGAAACGAAACGAAAATGTAACATATCCTCTTATAGAATTAGGGAGAAATAAATCAAGGGTGAAAGTCGATCTTTTTTATTTTTTTAACAAACAGACCGTCAACAGGTCATTATTGACCCTAATAGATGGTCCTAGAGTGACATTAGAGTATAAAGTATTAATATTTTGTGAATATTTTGAATTTAATATAATTACACAATACACTTTTTACCATAGTTTAATAATATTCAGATGTTAGAATAATGGAATGATTAAGAAGAGATAATTTAGGTGTTTTCGTTATATGGAATGAATGAATGAAAATAAGATCTTTAGAAAGTTATATAACAAAAGTGTTGATAGCATATATAGTGTTGATAGAATACTACCAAAAATAGAAGTTGTATACAGAAGTCTTGTCATGGTATGATAAGCTAAATGCTGTAAAATTACACTATGATGAGCCTCAACAATTAAAAATCGTGCATGTTAAAATACGTAACAGTGAGTAATAAGAGCAAAATATACGTGTCAAGACAGCGAAGTGTGGCGCTCTATCCTCTGCGCCTACCCCGGCGCGAAAACGGATTATTGGTTTGCTACCCAACACGTACACGGGCTGCATGTCATGTGAATTCTAATAATTGATTACATAATTTATAAAGAATGTGAATGTTTCCCTACCTATATACCCACTTATTTATGTGTGTATGGATTTTGGAATATTGAATGTGGGTGGTAAGTATGAATGTTTTATGTCCGCGGATAAAATAGTTTGGTTATATTGGGAAACCCTGCCTTAGTTTATTATTTTAGGTCTCCCATGATTTATTATTCTTGAGTTACGTTTTGGTAATTCTATAAACAAAGACACATTTGGTGGGTTTTTTTGTTTACATTTTAATCTGTAATAAACAAACAATTCACTATTTGTGCTGTATTCGCTAACGCACGACATTCTTCATTAGAAAATATTTATTTAAACAAAACTGACCCGCTTTCAGAAATTAACACACGCGCAATTCTGGTCGCACACTGTTATGGTAACGACGTTGTTATGTAATTTTTGCACCATTCTAGCTTAATATCATCATTGTTTGACAATAACAAAACTGTTGTATTTTTCATTCAACATTTCAGAGGTACAAGTGTGTTCAAATAATGGTGAAGACTGGGATAAAAGAATCATTGTTTGTCGGATTCGATCCATTTAATAAATTTTGCACTTCATTGCCGAAGTAACTGTATCAAAATCGTTTCACACACCCCGGCACAACCAACACTGTTCCATCAGCCGAGTCAATAAGCTCATAATAAACCCTTCACATTTGGAGTGGCATCCTCACGACATTCTAGCGATATTAAGATTACTCTCAAGATTATCACTTACATACTCGTATTTCATTTTATTCATTTAATATAAAATACAGTTTATTACATTTTATTTTATTGTAGTATATTAAAACTATAATTAATACATAAGTTTTATTCGCTGTATTCGCCTCTCCAAAAAAGAGACTTACTTTTGTGCTTGGAGAGGTAGGTATTATATCTAGAAATACCATTCACTGGATCCAATTCTTGAATTTGAAATAGGTATACGACCACCGTAAGAATGCGGCAGAGATTTCAGCAACGCGCGTCTCCCCGAAGATACCTCGTCAAACTTCGGGTATATATCGAACGTCAATTAGTCCTATATTGGAATATATCACGCCCTTTTTCCAAATGCGTTCTTGCAGTGGTCGTACTGCACCACAGAATGACTTCGTTACTGTTCATATATGTTTTAAATTCCGTCGAACCTCGATAACGGAACTTCTGGTACCAACAATGATGTATGGATTTGTAGCCCGGAGCTGTCAAAAGAGGTCAAATTAGACTAAGTGCAGTAGAACAGGTCACTTAGGCGCATGTGTGGCAATGTAGATCTTATCACACCGAATAGAATTATAAAAGAGTCGCTTAGGTGGTTTGGTCGAATGAATGAGGAGAGAATGGCAAGTTTGACTACCAAAAATAGAGTCTGGCCGCGAAAGACTTGGCTTTAGCAGGTCAATTGGACACGGAAGATGATCCTGTTAGGAGCTTCAACAACCGACGAGCATGCATTCTTCGATGTATGAATGTGGATGAAGCTTGATTGGTGTCTCAGGACAGAAAAGTGTGACGCTTCATCCTCAGCCTTCCCCCGCAGGGAAACGGCACCTTGGAATTTAAGGACACGGCTGCACTTTCGCTTCAATTGAATTAATCCCTTCCAGACGCCAAAATATTCGCAATTTTTTTCCCATATAAAAAATATTGGTAAAAAATGATAAAATTTAAGATCATTATTGAAATGTTTATATTTATAATTATTAACAATCAAAAATAATAGTAGCAGGGGTGTTAATTACTATTCACTTCAAGGTGAACTACCCTTTTTTCATTTATTTTTTCATATGGAATCCACTAATTGTGAGTTACGGTTGATTACCGTTTCCTACCACCATAATATGATTTTTCATTGGAAAAAACTCTTATGTTATCTGTTTTTGCCAATTTTTTAAAATTTTCTTAGATGTTACGTTGTCATTAAACAGGTTGATATTCCTGTTCACCACTGCGATACTGCCTTCATAGCCTTCTCTAGAAGGGTATGTATTTTAAAACAATACCCCAACAGTTTCTTATTTTTTGTAGTGTGGATGCTTCCCTTGCTATCTACCTTCTCCGCTGAACAGTGCATAATTTTATGTTAGACTTTCAAATTTTTGTCCGGGTTTTACATGTTCAAACATCAAACCTTATTAAATTTTTGGGTCCACTGTGCACTGAATGCATGTTATATTAGTTTGCTGTATGATCTGCATTATATTGCACTTTACATTTTCTTACATTAACACACTTATGATCATTAAATATGAAGCAATTATTTTTAACGGTATCGTTTCTGCCGCATGCTGGTGTATAACTTGTACCACAAACATAATTTTAAGATGCAAGCTATTCATCTGAAATATTGACAGTTCAGCATAAATATTATTACAATAGTTCACACAAGATACCTACGGATACTTTGTCGCATGGTAGTTGATGAAACAATTAATAAATGTTTTGTTTATTTTCTTATTTTCTTTTCTGTGTATGAGATCTACATACATGTTCTGTTACTGAAGTACTCTGATTCTCTTCTATCTCCAAATACACATCTCATCACAACTTTCATTCAGAACATCAAAGGGTATGTAATAAATATTAAAATACTTTCTATTTCCTCACACGTGAGAGAGTACAGATGTATGTACATAAAATGCACTCCAGTGTTTTCGTTTTCGCTCTTTTAAATCCGTTCATTCGCTGAAAAGTTATAAAAGCTCGCTGGACCGCGAACTTTATTCCGCTCGTGGAACATGACTCGGCCGCCCGTCGTGGTGTGGTCCGGCTTCCACATGCCGCTGTACCTAATAATGTAGAGGTGGCCAACCTTTACAGCCACACAGATGCTAAAAATATTGTAGTATTTCGCATTTAATCTGCCGTGATAGCTCCTTGTTGGTGTTAATGTCAGGGTGTCCACTTATCCATTCTTTATACCTTATATTTTCTCTTTCTATTCTTCAGTTTTATCCATTATTTTAATTTTATTTTCTTTCTCGGAGAAACAAACACATAATCACTTAATGAAATCTTGACTGGGTCAACCTTTTTATTGAATATTTTCTTAATTTCTTTCTCTGCTTTCGTCTTGTTGCTTTTGAAATAAAACTTTTTTTATGTACACAGTTGTGCTCCTCACAATTCCGGTTTTTGTTAGATTTGAGGATTTCATGAGAACAGTATATGGAACACGCGTATCTTTTACGTAGTAAACCAGAAACACACGTGTTCCATATATTTTTATGTACACAGTTGTACTCCTCACAATTCCGGTTGTTGTTAGATTTGAGGATTTCATGAGAACAGTATACGGAACACGCGTATCTTTTACGTAGTAAACCAGAAACACACGTGTTATATATATTTTTATGTACACAGTTGTACTCCTCACAATTCCGGTTGTTGTTAGATTTGAGGATTTCATGAGAACAGTATATGGAACACGCGTATCTTTTACGTAGTAAACCAGAAACACACGTGTTCCATATATTTTTATGTACACAGTTGTACTCCTCACAATTCCGGTTTTTGTTAGATTTGAGGATTTCACGAGAACAGTATATGGAACACGCGTATCTTTTACGTAGTAAACCAGAAACACACGTGTTCCATATATTTTTATGTACACAGTTGTACTCCTCACAATTCCGGTTTTTGTTAGATTTGAGGATTTCATGAGAACAGTATATGGAACACGCGTATCTTTTACGTAGTAAACCAGAAACACACGTGTTCCATACATTTTTTTTATTTGAAATGTTACTTACATATTTTTATATTTTAAATCTTCACCAGGTCATTACATTTTTCTGTGAATTTTTAATTTGGCGTATCTTTTTATGAAATATTAATTCATATGTAATGGCTACTTTAATGTGACATTTGAAATGGTTTCCATTTACTTGAATATTGCGAATTAGTAAACACCCTTCGTAAAGAAATATAACAGCTGATCTTTTGAGACCTGTATGAAATATTAAAATAGTAAAACGAAAATAGATTTTTTTGCAGATTCGACAGTATACATTGGGACCGTCGATATTTTGCACTGAACAAAGAAAGCGGCAACACCAGGAGAAAAGCGGCTAACAGCTTCCACCAAGGAGATTCTTCAAAATTTGAAAAAGCTTCACCAAAGGGTGTTGCAAAGCAATCTAACAAAGCTGGAGGAAAAAGAGTGGCAGACCTCAACGTGGCGCTTCAATACTTGCAGCCAGGGGCGTGCGGTGGGAACATCGCAGCATGACTTTCACAACTAAACAATTAGAAAAAAATCGGAATACGACATATATTTCGTAATATTTCTATCATAACATTGTTATCATAGCATTCATATTTTGATATATTATAAAAATCTGTGGCATAAATATTTGATTTCTAATTTTTTTCCATTATATACGTTTACAGAAAAGTCATGCTTCAATGTTCCCACTGCACGCGCCTGCTTGCAGCATCCCCAAAATCAAAGAAACTGGATTCGTAATTTAATGCTAAAAAGCACAAATTGGTGAAACCCGTAACCGTGAAGAAGAATAAATAATGTACGGTGACCTTTTTTTTTTTGAAAGAGAAATTACGTTTCGTCCACGAACCGGTTCGAGGAACGATTTAAGTTGGTAATTTATTCTGGATAATTCATCTTCTGATTCTACACGACTCGTATTGGCTCCATTAAGCCAGACCTGGACAACTCGAGTGACAGAGTTATATGATTTATTACTTGTGACATTCACATGTGCGAGAATATTTTAGCCAACGCTCTAATAAAAACGGTATCGGTACGTTAACCAGACTGCTCCAGATTCGCCCTAATGCCCCCAATTAGGGTCGTTTAGCATCCGTCATTGAGTTATTCCGTTTCCCTCCTCCTTCCCTCGCGTGCCGTTTTGATGTTAAGTTTCAGTTACTTGTTATTACCAGTTAACTCACAATTATTTATTTAGAATGCTCCCCGAGGGATGTTCGCGATTAGTAGACGCGGCTTTACATTGAAATAGCCATTAGTAACGATAACTAACATAACTAACGTCGTTGTGACGTTTCAATTGGGTATCTATTTAATATGAAATTATTTAAATTAACCGTATTTATCGTGTCACCGAAACTCGTTCTTACATACCATACTTTTAAAAATATATAACATTAAATTTAAAAAAAAAAAACTTCCATACAAATACCTATTTTTAAAATCGTGCCACCGTCTAATCTGTGATCTTTCCTGTCCTTGTTTTCGGAATACGCTAACTTTTCATATTTTGGATAATTTTGTTCAAATATTCACATTATCATTTTCAAAGTTTTCTTTAAAAATAATTCAATTTTACGAATTTTGTATCGCAAATTTTCACTTAAACCTCACAAAAAACAGGGTGTTATAAGCTATAGTTCAACACACTTTTTACGTCTCGATCGTTTTTACATCAAGCTTTTAGGTGTCCCGAAATTTACTGACCGCGCCAATTCGTGCCCCTTAATCCTTTAGCGGAGGGTTAAGGGGGAGCTGATGTATACAAATCTTACATCTGAGGGGCTTAGAAGCAAAAGTGCCATTTTGCAAATGACGAAAACACAGTACAACGTATTTGAATATAACAATCTGGCAAAGAGTGTCAATTTTACATTTGATATCTGATTTTGAAAACATGTACCTACCTAAGTGTGTTATGGAAGCATTTTATCAAAAGCTTAATAATTTTTAAATCTCCACTCTGGCATTAATAATCAGTTACAAAAATGTTTATCTAAATATCGTCTAATTATAATTAATATAAATTAACTTTGTTTAAACCACTTATTTATTGAAAAAAATCAACATGTTTCGAAGCCAATGGCTTCTTCATCAGGAAAACAAAAATATATCGTCTATTGGATTTGATGCTTCTAATCATCCCATCTGTCAATCCACTATCACCACTAACGTCCATTTGTGTCCATTTGCGTTCAAAACTGTAACATTCATATTTGTTAACATTTCGGACAGATCTGGGTGTTATTATATTATTAATTAATAAAATACTAGCTGTAACCCATCAATAATGACGGTTCTTTTACATGACGGTTCCTAAAGATTAAGTTTTTAATTTTAAAAAAAGGAAGAAAAAAATAATAAAAGAAGAAAAAAGTTTTTACACTATAAAGCCGTTACGGACGTTACACGAAGTTATTACGGACGGACGACAACGAAATTATTATAATTTGGATGTATTTTAAACGTAAATAATTATGTAAATATCGATGTAAGTATGATGTAAAATGTCTTTCATTAATGTTCCGATTGAAAAACTGCTAAAGTCGTTAAATTATTCCACTGGACAGCGGATAATAACAAAATGAGCGATTTTTATTTCCACATAGCCATCGGTGACGTAGCTTGGTAGGAATGCGTCGCCATCAATGTGGAGTCGTGTGTCGCGGCACTACAATGCTCCATAAAGAATATCGGATGGCGGTTATTTGTTTCAACATGACTCCAGTTTTATGGTGACGGATACGCGGAGGCTTCGCGATCCAATGCTTATTTATTAGAGCACACACGGCACCTTACATGGAAATTGCTGTTTTTTTCCCGTGACAGAACTACCATTTCTTTGTGTTGGATGATGTCAATATTCTCGAAATGATATTTGTATGGAAACAAATAATGAGTTGGTGTTTATATGTTCTTAAATGCATACTTTTCCTGATAAACATTATGCCATTGTTTATTTTTCATCATATCTTTTATGACTTGACCGCAAGACCTTAAAATATTCCTGCATTTTTAGGTATGAGTAAAATGATCTCACGTCTTTAGTGTACATATTAGTGATGAAACGAATACTACTTTCACGAATACGAATAATTCAACAAGGAATTCCTGCATTTTTAGGTATGAGTAAAATGATCTCGTGTCTTTAGTGTACATATTAGTGATGAAACGAATACTACTTTTACGAATACGAATATCAAACAATCAAACCTACTATTCGGCGAATACGAATACGAATAATTCAACAAAGAAATGAATCACATACCGCTGTTCTTTTTTTACTAAGAGATTTAATAATTAAAACGGCAAATTTGTGTTTAAAAAGCACAACATTTGTAAATTCTCAGGCGTTAAGCGATTTCTTTTATCCGTTTGTACGTTCCCAGCGGTCGAAAGTAATCTTTCTGAGGTTTTTTCAGCTTAGGGAAATATATAGTGGAAATTTAGTGAAATAATACATGAAAAAGTTTATCTTCAACAACGGAACACATCAAAGAAGCCACTTGGTTGAAAACATCGATTTTCTTTAAGGGAATGGAAGTTATTTTTTCCTTGTCAATATAATTGTACTAAAATGATTGATTCGAATATTAAAGAAATGAAATTATAGTTTTTTTGATGTCAATTATATTCAAAAAGCTTTACTTTTAGTTATTATTTACTTTGTATATATTTTGTCTTTGCGAAGATGTATGAATGTGGATGAGGCGAGAGTTGTATGTCAGGACAGAAGAGTGTGACGCTCTATCCTCTCTGCCTACCCCCACGGGGAAACGGCGTGATGGTAAGTAAGTAAGTATGTATTTACATTATTGTCGGTGCGCAATCGTCCTGCATGCTGTTGTCGGCGCACAGTTTTGTTGCGGGACACTGAAGGACAGAGCATGCTGGCGTTTTGTTAGAAAGAGAGCGGTACCTATTAATGAGCCATACTGAGCAAAGGAGGAAGAAAAAAATTACATTTCTGAGTCAAATCGTAATTTTCATCAGAATGAATGAATGAAAATTACGATGTATGCATTTTCGTAATCACTAACAATTTTTTTCTTTACAGATTTACTTACATTATTAGTAATAATTCCGACGATTACCAAACACATTTGCATTAAATTATAGATAGAGCGCCGCTGACTTGCACACGCACATGATTCATGTTACATCTATAAATATGTATAAAACATCCAACATCATGTAAATATTATTTTCTATGTATTTTGTAATGTGGATATAATAATATCTTTTTGTTACGAAGCTACATATTTTTCATATTTTTCAATATAGGAAATAATGCATGTCTATTGTCAGATCCTTGAATTTAGGTTATCTTAACTGATAACTAGTGCTCTGTGTGGATAATAATGTATGTAATAATGTATGCGATCAGTTTTCAAAACTACAACGTAAAACTATTTATCTTTTGTGGTGAAAAAAATATATCTACGGTGTTTCGTTAATATGGAAGACAATCCAGTTCAAGAAAAACCACACTCAGATAGGGACGAAGCTTAAGAAGTGACTAAGGAAAATTTTGCTAGAATAATGATAGTCGCGCACAAGAAAGATGGAAACTGACGCTAACTTTGAACGATTTTAGTTACATATTTAGAAAAACTTTGTCTTACTTCTTCCTTGCACTGTCCCAACTCGTTGCCTAGGTAGGATGTTGGGGTCGGCTCTTCTGTTCTCAGGCTGTATTTTCTTCGGTTCTGGGTGTCGCTTTCATCTAAGCCATTTCCCTGTAGGATTTTGGAGCTTTGCGTCATCCAAGTGTTCTTTCCTCCTCTTCCTCTGGATGACTGTCGACGAAGCTCCCATAGATATTGCCTGCTCTATAGTGTGGTCTGCTGGTCTCCGTCTCATGTGCCCGTACTATCTCAGCTGTCGTTCTTCCAGCTTATTGTTTTATGTCCGTGACATCCAGGCTGCCACGAATGCGTGAACTTTTAATGTTACTCTTGCCGACCATCTATCTAAGCATTCGCATTTCTGCTGTTTCAAGTTGCCTAGAGTGGGAGTTGTACACAGTCCAGCATTCGAAGCCATACACTATCGAGGGTGTAAGAATAGTCTGGTACACCATTCCTTTAAGTTTTATTGGCATGTCAGAAAATATTTGTCGTATAGTATTTAATAAACATAATAAAATATTGTGAGATAAGAACGTCTTTATTTATTGTATGTTTTGCACGGCTACTGGGAGCACAGCAACTCAGCCAGGTTGACGCGGTGATATTTTTACAGCTACTTTATTCCGGTCTTTGAACAGTATCATCACAGCCAACCCTCATTTAGGACTAGGCAAATAGCGCGCTTGGAATGGCAGTTGGGAATGATACCCCAGATGATTTACGGAAAGAGGGAGATGCCGACCTCTGCTTAAAGTACTTTTGTACTGTGAAAAGTTCTTCTTTATATTACTTGAACCCTGGTCTTGGTGATTTATACATCTATTTTGTTTTCGTGTATTTATCATCGTATTTTTCCGACATCATTTGCATCTGACGTAGTATTTCTTTGCTAGATGTCACAACAATATCGCACAACGACGCATATCTAAACTGGTTAAGCCTAATTCCATCTATTTTAAATGATTTTTCTATTGTGAATTTTCCCGTCGCAGCATCTTTGATGTTATCTTCAATAGCATAACATTGATCGAAACCTTAAAACTTATTTATAATCTTTCTAACGGCAAAATACATGACATAAAATTACATAAAACACACGAAAACCCAATATTACACAAGAATATCTCAAAACTACCACATGATTCCAGCCAGAACAAAATCATGATAATGAAGACTCATTTGCATCGGATTAAAATAAAACAATGACTTTCTCAACAGACTAGACAATTAATTGTACATTACACGAACTTAATAAAGACTGTTTATTTATTATATGTTTTTATAGCATTTTTTTTTACTTTCTTTTAAAACTTTTATGGTAGAGAGTATGAAATCCATTTATAATAGAGTACAGTATGAAGGACAGGAATGTATGTAAAGCTGATCTTCGCATAGTTATTATAATAGAATCAAAAGAGGGTCGCTCAGATGTTTTGGGCATGTTGGGCCAATGAATGAGGAAAGAATGGCAAGAAAAATATATAACGCAAGCATTGACGGCACTAGAAAGAGAAAGCGACCGCAGAAGACGAGGCATAACCAGATTAGTCTGATACTGGAAGATGGTCCCGTTAGCCTCAACAATTATTGTCTAGCTTGCATGCGATGATTGTTGTGAGATGAGTTGTGTTGATGAGAGTTGTGTGTTAGGACAGAAGAGTGGCGCTCTGCCCTCTCTTCCTGCTCCAAGGGGAAACGGCATGATGATAAGTAAGTTCTTTTAAAACCTCATTTGTAAAATTTCTCAATGTCGTGTCTCAAATTTCTCAATTACACGTTATTTTCATAGGCCTCCTAGATATCTAATATACGGGTGTACCAGAGCTAGCAGCAGAAATTTGGCCGATAGATTCCTGCCTATGTTATGTCTAAAATTTTGAAGCAACCATGACCTAATTTTTCATAATCGATATAAGTTAATGTGATGATAGTTAAATATTTTGCAAAAAATAAGTCAGAAATAGTGAAAAAATGCAAACTTTGATTTTGCATATCTCCATTGCTATTAGGTCATTGTTGCTTACCGCTCTACCGATCAAGTTTCTGCTGCTATCTCTGGTACACCTGTATTTTTAAAGGAAAAAAACTTGAAGGCACAGACAGGAACAGAGGACAGTCGCTTAAGATCTGGCATGATCAGATAAATCGTACATTAGAGGACGGTACAGTTTAAAGTTTTAATAATCGAAAAGCGTGTATGATAAGATTTGTGAACATGAATGAGACAAGAGTGGTGTGCCAGGACAGAAGAGTGTGACGTTCTACCCTGCCCGAAAACTTGATGGCAAATTAGTTAGTTAATCTTCCAGGGAGCCGAGAGTTTGAGCGGGCCCGCTCCGCGTTTTCGACGCAGAGTACAAGCTTTGCACCAGTAATAATTTATTCTCTGTCTTCTCTCTTTGAAAAATTTTGTACGCGTGCACATACCGGTCAAAGTGTTGGAGCTGGGAGCCGCGCACCAGGCCCGGCTGTCGGCCAATAAAGCGGCACATCTGGGTATGTTCAGGTCTCACTTGCCGGCGATAAAAGCTCCGGCCAAGGTTTGCACGCGCCGAAATAATTTTATAACCTCACGGTTTATGTGCGCCGGCCGTTGCCGACTTCGGTCACTCATTTCTTTACTCAGATCTCGTCCGCAAATCTGACGTGTAATCTTATTTTTAGTCAATTAGTGTATATTATAGATATCTCACAGAGACGAAACTGTATTAATTATGGGAAAGTAGGTATAGAAGTCATTTGGGTGTAACAGGACTTATGACCTGTCTTTTGGTAGGCTTAAGTGATCACTTTACACAATTGTAACATTCGCCATTTCCACCCATGATAGAATATACCATGCTTATTCATTTTTTGGAAGTTGTATATATGTTCAAATTGCGTGAAGCTTTCATATATGAGTTGTAAGCGCCTTTTCCATGCGGCCTGTACAAAGCCATTTTCATTCCCCTAAATCCCCACAGATGTCGCTAATGAGAAAATCTACAATTGATTTTACGGAATTTAGGGAGCAATATCCTTTTTATTATGTGTAATGAAATTCATCCGAATACTTGCATTACACTAGGATACGCCAGGAAATATTATTTCCAATTTTTGTTAAATTCCTTTTTTGACCAGTATTTACAATTCAGAATATTTTGAGTTTGTTCAAATCTTTCAGAACAGTGTCTCTGTGACATAAATCCAGCACTGTTCTGAAAGATTTGAACAAACTCAAAATATTCTTATTTTTAGTCATTCGCAACGTATAACACCTAATTTTATTCGTAGCGTTTCAATCGGAATTCGTAGCAACAAATACAAATCTGCTCTACATAAAGATAATTCTCGTCTTTTTACATTTACACTAAAGTAAACTTGGTTTGTACTAAACACACGTCCAGGAATAGTCCCTCTCTCATTAGTATCTCTTATCATATGGTTTAATTAATAACTAGTTATCACATTACAATCAATTTTTTTTTTTAATTTGTCTAATGTACCGAGGTGTAAAAAGTATGATGAGATACCGGAAAACATGAAGAATGTAGATAAGCCGAATGAATTAAAAAATAAATGTCACAATTACTGTAAAAATATTATAGTATTACAGATTATTATAGAAAAATGTATATAGAAAAGATGGGTAGTAGAAAAATTATATAGATATATGTGGGGTATAAAAGCAAGGGCGGCTATATCCAAAAAGTTAAAAAATGTTTTGAATGCCATCACCTAGGATTACTAATTTAATAAGTACTAAATTCTAGTGTTTATGTATCTATCCCCTCCAAAATCATGTTTCCTATAAATTTGTAGGCTATTTCCTATCAAATCTCGAATTCAGTACATTAAAAATTAGTAATCCTCAATGACTGCATTCATATTTTTTTGGATATTACTGCCTTTGGTTTTGTACACACATATTATGAAACTGAGAATAATTGTACTAGGATTATTATATTACGGATTATCGGGTGTTACCTATAGATTATGTAAACGTAAATATGTATTAATAAGTAAACATAGAATGTAGACTATGAAATGTAAAATACTAGTTAGTTTATAGTATAACTTACTGAATAAATAAGATAAAAAGAGGGACTGCCCCTCTCGAAACTATAGTAATGACAAAATAACTCGACACTTCAGTGTGTGCAGTACAAAGTTTAATTTATTGTAAATAATCGTAATCATATTGGACCGCAATGTAACAGCCATATTAATTAATAATTCCTGCCATTTGCATGTCACACAATTAGATAATAATGGTTTATATGCCAAATGCACGCGTCGAATAAAATAGTTATATAATCGTCTGGTAGTTTCTCACATGACTTAATATAAAAAAATATTGCTTTCCATTTTTAAATATATCAATTATTTGAGTTTTGCTAACTCAACCTTGATAGTTACTTATGTACCTTCCCATATAATAATAACTTTATTCGATAACAGTATGTACGGACCAACTATTCAACATAAAAAATATATATCAGATTTTTTGTACGAATGACAGAAACTTATGTCCATATTGTTATGAATTTATCTGCCTTATGTATGTTTAAAAAAACCTTCATACATTTTTTCAAAAGGCGAAAAAATCCACCACAATTATCAGTCTAAGAATAAAATTAAAATGAGCCACAGGACTCACGAGGAGTTACATCTCATACATTGCTCCTAGACTATAAATAACTGGTAAAAAACTTAAATTGGTAAAATTAAACAGTTTCAAATAAATTACCAAGTTAATAATACTAATCCAGCTTAAAAGATCTTTAACAAAAAAATATTTTATGATTGCACTTATTTATATGCGGAATTAAATATTATCTTATAATTAGCATAGTCGGCCACGATTTTAACCACTTAACGCCTCGTATTTGGATTAATATTTCATCCGTGGTGCTATTCTCAATTTAACACGTTACACCAAAAGATAATTCTCAGTTGGGTAGTCAAGTAAAAGCCTTGAAAAGAGGGATTCGCTCTGTTATTTTGTACTCGGAGAGATCTACGCGTGTAGAGTAGGTACCTTCGTGAATAATTAAAGTAAAAGCAATATACTCTCCTCGCAATTTTTGCGTTGAAAAGATTTAGGACACCCATTTGAGAGTTTATCGTGGCCCGCTATACATTAACGTGCATATTTAAAGAGAGTGCCCCTATTAACACCCGTATACGGAGTATCTAATTCCGGAGGATCTCTTTACGAAGCAGCGGTTCGTCTGGTCCTCCTTGGTCGTCGTCGCGATTGTTTACAAACAACGAGAAATAGTCGCCGCGACACCGCCTGGCGAGCCGGTGAGTGGTGAATCGGGATCTTCCCACACATGCACACGTGTGTGTCGCACATGGGCGCGTTCATTTGTCACCAACAAAGTGTCATTTTATCAATGTCGGATATTTTATTGTGTCGTGTCAAATTTAAATTAAGCGCGCACGTGACACATTTTTTGTTGATGGAAAATGCCAATTCTGGTCACGCTTATTGCAGTCATCGTGGAACAGTCGAATGAGATTACAAAATTAAACAAACTAAAGAGGATTATTTTTAGTTGTGTTCTCAGAACGTACATATAAAAATATTGTTTTAAATAAATACTGGTCTATAAAAGGAATTAAAAATTGAAAATAATACTTTTCATGCGTATTCTAGTGTACATATATATGTTAAATATTGCTTTATATTCCATTTTAAAAAAATAGAGCTATCATAACCCGCTGCGAAATCTATTTAAACTATGTCATGATTTTTACTATAGATGTCTCTAGCGTAGTCCACGAAAAATCTCATTTTTTTTCGTTTAAACTTCCCCATAAAAGTGTTCTGTTCTGTTCATAAATGGGCATTAATTACGATTTTTTTTACGCATCTCGCTGATTCAATATTACGCCGACGCGACGGAGCCGTCCTATTGTGACGAAATGGCAGTAGAGATTACGTACAGAATCCCCCATAATATGACAATGACGACAAGAATATTAACACCTCTAGAACCTTCCACTACAGTCTGGAACACACCACAACACTTGGAATTAGCTAGAATATTCGAGGAGTACCTGGAAAAGTCTAGAAGTGACTAGAATCTTCTCCTAAATACTAGAATAATCTAGAAGTACGAAAATATCAGCATTTTGGTAAAATACGGAACTACGCCGCGGTGCCAGTTGAGTTGTCGTTTGGTGCGAAGTCGGCCGTGAGCCGCGATGCAATGCAATGAAGTGGGATATCGAAGTGATATTTAAACCAAAATAAACGAGCGAAGTACCTTAGTGGCGAAATAAACCAGAGCGACTTCTATATGTATAGGGTATAAAAGCAAAGGCAGCAATATTCAAAAAATTAATAAATGTTTTGAATACAGTCACCGAAGATTACTAATTGAATATGTACTGAATTCTAGATTTTATGTATCTATCCCTTCCAAAATCATGTTTGCTATCAATTGATAGGCTATATTTCCGATAAAATCTCAAATTCAGTACTTTATAAATTAATAACGCTCGATGGCTGCATTAAATTTATTTTGGATATTGCTGCCTTTGCTCTTATACCCCACATGTGATAATTGGATGGAATGTTCTAGTGAATGTTAAATAAAGTATCCCAGCGAAGTGTTTATTAACGAGTCATGTTGCGAAATAGTGCATTATCGTAATGTTTAATATGTGTCAAGTGACTGTACATTGAATATTTAATTAATCAATCGCTTATTAATTGCCAGTGTTTTCATTCATTCCTCCCTAGCCGCAACAAGTGACACTATTTTATATTTTGATTTTTTGGTCTTTCGCGTACGACCTCTGTCCCTTCAACTCTCGCCTCATATTTTTTCTTCATCCTCTTCTCGCTCATACTTGACACATGATTAACCTTCTGAGCGATCATTTTTTTTACTCTATCCACGCTACAGCCGACATTACATTTTTCATTTTATCGTACACAATTTTACTGACATGCGTCCAAGCGACCGCACTCAGACTACTTGCATATTAATAATGTATTCAGTTAGCTTTTACTTTGCTTATGTGTTTCCAGTAATTAATTCTATATTTTTATTTACCCATCTACATAGTCACGATGTTTATAAAAAAAATATATAAAAATTCCTTGTTTTTTTGCACTGATTCTGATGGAGCGAAGTTCAAAAGAATTATGTTTAGTCTCAAAAGGATTAAAAAGTTCGCCGTTAAATTCGCCTCGGATTTTCCGGCTTAAAGCTTTCTGGGATCGCGGGACTCGTGCTTTTTGGACCCGGCCACCGAGAAATAAGTCGTCAAGTGGAGATTAACATTTCTACATTTCATTTTAATACACCGACACGTTCGGGTGTAGCGCAACCCCTTGGTACTTTTGCCCGTAGAAATAAAAATCCGTGTATTTCTTTAGAATCCCCCTGTGCGTTGTTCAGAAATAAGCGCTAAAATAATATCCTTAATTGCTAAGGCTTGTGTGATGCTATGCTGAACACCCCCCTTTACAGGGTGTTTACAGATTCGCGTTACCACGATATTCACGTTTTGGTTCAGTTGAAACCTTGCTCGTTAATTGAATGGAAAAAAAAATGATGACTTTTTACCATGTTGTGGAACTTATTTCAGTTTTAATGCCACAAATTGGCGTCTTTATCTTTCAATATATATTTTTCTAATAATAATAATAATAATTTCTCACCTATGTTTTATCAGCGAGTTTCTTTATTTATGGCATTCGCAGTAAAATCTTGAAAAAAATGTTCCGGTTTGGTTTTATTTTTATTTTTTGATAATCTCTGCCAAAAACGAACAAAATATCAATTGGTTGAGCAACTTTGTAGATTGACGTTTAAAAAAATTAATTTTATTATTTGTTTTAATCTACTTAGTTTTAACTACTACTTCATTACACCTACATGTTTCGGAAAAACCTTTCCATCGTCAGGATTTGAGATGTCTGAATAATCATGGTTTTTCAGAATTTTCAAATCATTTATTAGAAAATGATCACGATTTTGATAAAGATTTAGGACTTACTATTTTACACATAAATAATTTTGATCTAAAATTTAATAATTTAGAATCATTAGAGATTAGTGAAGCATGTAAGTAAACAATTAAATTGAACTACTAGTCCAATTCTAAAAAAAATTCCAATAATTTTGTGTAATCAAGAAATTCAACAATAATATTTTAAAATAATTTTTAAATAATTTAGAAAACCAAAAAGTAAAAGACATAATTCATTTTGATATTTTGACATTTATAAAACACCCTGATGATGGAAAGGTTTTTCCGAAACATGTAGGCGTAATTAATGAATATACCTAAGAAGATTAAAACAAATAATAAAATCATTTTTTTCATATATTTTTCCGCTATTGAGGTGTAATTTAAATTTACTGCATAATACATCACGTGTACGTGCTTAAAAATATACACTGAAGCTGAGAACGCCTAATTTTACTTTCGGATACCTACATAATGCTATGTAGTCGAATGAAAAAATATTTTTATATTTAAAAAAATATTCTTAAATGTTCCGACATTTTTCAAGCTCGATCCATTGCGTGTCTTCTGTATATCACATTTTTGTTCTTATAATATAGTTACTTTTTTAATACCAGACTTTACATTTAATCTTTTCCTCTCAAATTATCGCAAGCGGTACGGAGAATGGTTTCATTTTATGTAAGTTCGTATGAATACCTATATGAAATGAATGTACCACCCTTTTAATAAAATTCTTCCAGCTTCATATTTTAATCTCACGTGTTTGCCATTTTACCTCATTAAATCATGAAAGCTTTTAACTAAAGATAAAGTAAATTCTAAAAATGTTCGCTGGAAATTAATTCGACGAGGCTGCACTAGAATTCTCGGGGCAGATGAAAAGTGTCCTGGAGCTTGGAGAGATTTTATTAAATTCCTGGAAGATGGGGCTGAAGGATTAAGTTAAGTAATGAAAACATAAGGCGCTTAATAAAATATATTCTTTGAAATGTATCTCTGTTTTTTGTTTGTTTGTTTTTTACGGCAATCTTTAACCATGCGCATAATTACTGACTATCACATTATTTATTTGTTTGAGAAAAACAAACAGAATTACAAATTTATTCTTGAAAACGTATCTTTGTTTTGGTTACCAGTCGACCAACTTCTCTTCCAAAGGTCGAAGATGTATTCTCTAATTAAGAGAATCATATTCTAAAGATGAAACAAACTTTATTAGTTGGTTTCTTAAAATTTACATTTCAAAGAAGAATAACAAAAGTTAATTGGAGATAGCATGTTATTTATGATGAACGCGTAAGTTATATCGTTTAATACTATTTCTAAGTACGTACATGAGTCATGATGTGATTGTGGTGTAATAACCTTTACAGAATGAGAGAAATAAATATGCTTTAATCATAATTTTAAAAAAGCACAGTGTAATAAAACCACAGATCTATTTTACCAGAAACAATAATATTTCGCGATTTCGGCCGTTTATTTTTTTTAAATGTTGATTTTTCACCAAACGCTTCCTATCAAATCACGAGAGGTATTTGCAGGAATTCGATCGGCGGGCGAGTTAAATCGCAGTAAAATTTAAAAGAAGTTTGCGAAAAATATTTTACGTATAGTTATAGATACGTACACTACACCATTGCTGTGTACATATCTATAACAACGTACAACACCTGTTGTCAATAGTCTTGGTCATGTTTTATGTAAAAAGTATAAAAACTGTTGTTATCCAGTGAAACAAAGTTATAAATTTTTTTATTATCGTTGCTTAATGTAACTTATTTGTGAATTTTCTAGTTAATATTATACTTGTACGATTACACAGTTTCAATTGTGTATGTTCGTAATGTTCTAATGATACCCATAGGAATACTGTACATAACAAAATATTGATTATTTTTATTGTATCTATGCATGTTTATAATTTCAATAAAATATAGAATTAATCATATTTCATACAATTAATTTACGAAAACCAAAATTGGAAATGTCGTAACGTGATCGCTCTCTCCCCCTAGCATGAAACGCGCTTTCTATTGACTCCCAATAGCACGGCATCGATTCGTCGATGGGGAATTACAATCTCCTTTCTTCAAAATTACGGAATCCTTGGAATTTTGAATGCTATCTATTCCATATGAATAGAATATGTACCTACCTGTACCATTGATCCCTTCGAGGGGGCGCGGGTATTTTCCATAATTCATGCTTTCGTTTAATTAAACTAACTATCTTTATGAATCAAACAATGAAGAAATAATACACAAGAATCTAATGAAAACGTAAATGTTTCTTTATCAGTTTTCCAATATCTTGATTTAGCTAGATTGTTAAATATTTTTGTTCGATGAATAAATAAAATCTTTTAATGATTAATGGGAAAATTACAGTCCAACATTTCTCACTCCCAATATTTCCATTCGATGGTTTTGCCTAAGAGTATGTCAGCTGTATATACAATAGAATGAAATAATAATGAACTAACGAATAATGAAGAATAATTAAACGATCTTTACAATTCGTATTCAATAATAATTGTTGGCTTCATGTGCTTTTTATTGTTTCAGGTAATCATCTTTCTTCAAGTCTAGGCCGGAGAGACCAGCAAACCCTTCCAAACATCTTTTACACCTAATCTAAATACGGTTCTCCTGGAATTGTCGACAATCGACGATAAAATGTACAATCGGCTGTATTCTGAAATAAGCATTATTGCTTTTTCTGTATCTTGACAATTGTTGTATAGCACTGTAATGCCGCCAATTTTAAATTCATTAATGAATTCAATCAATTGGAAAGCTCATTTTTCGTAATTGTGAATAACGTTTTGTTTACGTTTTAAAGCTTTCTGATTGATTGAATTTTCAAACATGTCAAAATTAAAACATCGAAATTGGCGACAACACAGTGTTATACACACCTGTCAAGATACAGAAATAGCAATATTGCTTATATCAGAATACGGCCGAGTATGTCATGACGAATGTGTATCATGCTCTATCGTTTCTTCATCCTACCACCGCAGATTATGGTGAGTGAATATGTAAGATAACTATAAATTTATAATTATAAACGTACATTTAGTCATAATTTTCCTGAAAATTCCTTCTTTATCGAATTTTTCCATTTCTCCAAATATTTTACGTTATTTACAAATTATATTCGTATTTGTTTTTTTCATATATATAGAATTAAAAAATATATTATATGTTTTTTATTAATATGTAATAATCAGAAAATTATTACCTTATAATAAATTTTCGAAACAAGTGCCAAAATGACGCATTTGCAATGTTTAGGGCAATTAGGCGGTTCGGCCTCAAGTAGAGTGGTCTCTAAGGAATTGGAAAATTGGAAACGTACGAAACGTAATTAATTGTCCAAACGTGTGGAACGCTTGACGGCACAGTTTTAAATTTTAATACTTAAACCAATTTGTACATAAATTTTACAACAAATATTATTATTTTAGATTTATTAATTACCACAGAATAAAAACAATATTCACATGTCAATTCCCCACCTCTTCTTATATTTTGAATGCCTTTTCTTCAAAAACTTTTCTGTGCAAGTACAACAGAACTTCTACGTTTTTTTATCATAATTTTTAAATGATCTGAATTCATTTAAAGAAACCTAATAGATTTTCGTTTAATCATAAAGTAGGGCTTTCTATCCCGGAGATTTTTTCAGAACCGGGATTACGGTGCTAGCAATATTTTTCTAAATGATTAAGTATACTTTCTTGGGATTACCAAAAAATATATAATGTTTTAAGACATTTTAAAATTTTCAATTTAATATTTTTAAATTTTACATAATTAATTTTATAGATAACTAATTAATTTTAGGGTTATAAAATAATCTTATTGATTTTTTTAAATTTATTGGATATGTTTATATTTTATAAAATTTCTTTCCATACATGAGTAATTTTTAGTATAAAACTGGTATAAATAATATTTTAATCCGGTTGAAACAAATTGATGGAACCACTGTCGAAGGATTACCGAAGAACATAAAATGTGAAACAAATATTCGAAAACTTTCAAAAAAATCTGCCAGAACAATAATCCCGGTATGTAGACAAGCTCAACACTGGGATCACGGTGCCTATAAAACTCGGAGATTCCAGGGGCCCCGGTGAAAAAGTGACGAAGTTACGCCGACAAAAGTTTCATTTCGTATCGTGTCTTAACTGTCGTTGTTACGCCATTAAAGTAGATATTTAATATTTTTACAGAATACATTGCGGCACATCAATATGAAAAAAACACCATACCTCTCGGAACAGGTAATCGCCCGTATTCAGAAAATAGCAATATTGGGATCTATGAAATTTACATAAATATATCCCAACACTTAATAGACGAAAACAAAAATTAAAAGAGACCTAGGTGTAAGTCGGTGGTGTGGTCTCAGAGGGAGAAAGAAGTACATGACGGTTATCCGTCAAACGTCAAATATTAAAACAGTCCAACAATATTTCTATTTTCTATGGTCGAACGCGACAATGACAATTTTGCCGTAAATTTACATTAGGACGCTGTGGGAGAATAAATTAATAACTTTTTTCTATAAGCTTTAAATACAGCATTAGTACTTATTTGATGTAATTTTAGTCGAAAGATGAGAATTGTGAGATTACACTTGCGGCAGAGCGAATCTGTCTGACCAGACCGCCCGGATAATAAGGCAGCGGAGAAATCGGAAAGCACGTAAAAGGTATTTACTTTGAGAGAGATACGTGAAAATATACAACTCTTTTTTATTTTTACTTTCGTCTATTAAGTGTTGAGATAACAATCTTAAAGATCAATATTGTTATTTTCGGAATACGGCCGAATATCGCCAGGCGGTGACGTAATTACGCAAAATTTTCTTGCCACCTGTGCTGAAGTAATATTGTCCTACAACAACTTGTATTGCTTCTTGTTATGACGAAATACAAACTAAACGGGAAGATCGCCCGCCATCTACAATATATTAAAACACCTCACGGTCGTATTTTTCCCTGAAATTCAAATCCTCATTCCCTTGACGTAGTACCTTCGAAGAAAATTGCGAAAACATCTAAAGGAGCAAAATTTACATAAATATACTCCCGGAAAAGGTTTCAGATCCCTGTAGGGGTAATTTTGCACGCGGATGCAAGAACGGCGTCTAGAATTGGTTATTATTTTAATCAAAATATTTATTGTTGACTATCTTTAAAAATATTTCAATCCATCGTATTGTTCCCGCACATTTAGTTCACCCATGTATATTTTGGTTAACGCTCAAACAGATGTGAAAGGTAATTCACAAAAATGTTCACATACGTTTTTCGTGATGAAAAAAATATTTGCTGGTTTTCCATTAATTATTTTTAATTAAAAAAATATATATCTCACTACATCTATGTTTTATTGTTACTTCATGTACCTATACGAATTATATAAAGGACGTACGACACACGATTAAGCATAACAACAACTATTTTTATTACTTAATAAATTAGTAGGAATTTTTCATCCTTAATCTACAGATTTAAATATATATATATATGTATATATAATATTTAAAATCTCATGAAGTATCAAATGGCGGCTTAGTCAATATTATGTTTACTTGTACAGTACGCAATTCGGTGAAAACACAGCCAATAGATAATACAGGTAATATTAAATTTTTTAATGTGGAGTGCATAGGACGATGTCTTTGTATTATTTACCATCAGATATCGGCCTATTGAATAGGAAGTTGAGTCATAAATAGTAAACATTTTGATGTTGACGAAATCAGTGAGTATATTATTTTGTTCTTTTAAGGTGCAAAATATTATTATTATTATTATTTATCGTATTTTAAGCGTTTTTGTTTTTTATGATTTTTTTTCATGTTAAACTTTTTTCCACTTTGTATAAATAAGAAATCAGATTATTCTATGTATTATCATAGTACGCAAAAATCGTCTAAATAATATCTGCACTACAGAGCAGCTAAGGTGTGGCTTTTGAGAAATCAGATTCCAACTCGCAGGGTGGACTCGAATGCTACCGGCTTTGAATTTTTTCTTAACTTTGGTATTTAAAAAACTTTTAGACAAGACACAAACCGCTTTATATATTGTCACGGGATCGCGGCAGTGAGAGACAAATGAAACACTTGAATTTGTTTTTTTATTCGGTGGAACACTTCATACTGGTCTTAGAATATTAGCACGTCTGAGATCGCGCTATTCGCTAGTGAACGTCCGGTAGGTACCACACTGAACCGCACCTTGTCGCTTGTATCGTTTTCAAGACAACTGTTGTCTCGATGGCGTCGTCCCGCTCATGTACGGTTTTTGGGTTTCCAGATGTTTCGCGACTAGTCGACATTTCAACATTTCAACTGTTCTATTCTAGACCCTTCTAGTAATTTCCAATTTACTGTAAAACATCCAGAATGCCGAGAAATCCTCCTGTTTTGTTTGTCCAGACGACGTAAGTCCTTCCGTTTCTAGTCTCGGGTCAATATTTTTTCGAAAGTGTTACTGATAAAAGTCTGACGGCGATATTCCGGGCTTGCGATTCGTGAAGCTGACCGATATCAGAAGACATTAAGCGACCCGCAGAAAGCTGTTGCTGAAACTGTTACGCGGGCACTACCGATTATGGGTAAGAAACGGTGCTGCATAAGTTTGCCATTGAAAGCACCGCAGCGTTGGGCAGTGTAACGCCACTACGCGAGCATCTAGGAATGGTAACTGTAACGACACCAACCTATGCAAAGTGATACGTTCTCGTTCCGTTTATTCCGGACAAACTGGGCGAATCGAGATTATCCGGCCATTTGGACGAAGCCCAGGAGCGGGTGCACCTTAATGGGAAATCGGCCGCCGTGTGCTTGCGCGAGTTATGAAACCGCGATTGTAGCGCCGGCTCCACGGTACACCGTTCCCCGCTTTCTGCCAAACACGACGGCGCTTTACATGTCATTATTGTTCGGTATTTCGGTAACCGAATCCGCTTTTTGTCTACAGAATTATCCTAGTGTTAGTGCTTTGTCCTATTTACCCTACCAGATACCTAATTCACTCGTACTAAGTACGAAAATTTCTGCTATATCGTCAAAGATATAGATTCGTGACACTCTAAATTATTGTTATATTCCAATATTGAGTAGCGGCTACAACACACACGAAAAATGGTCATGAGCCCTTAATGAGGGAGGATTTATTTATTATTTACATACACCTAGGAACATTATGTAATGAGACAAAATACGTGTGCGATCGGGTATATAAACGGTAAATACTTGTATCTAAATATACAATTTTATGAACTTACTTTTCTAAACACACACTTGATGTAGTTTCCAGAGAGAGAGAGAAAAGAATAATGTTTTCTATATTAAATATTTTCAATTCTCTCATAAAGAAATGTAATCTTGTTATAAGTTAATATAGATATAATAATAATGTATGTGATATCATCGAAAGATTTGGCAGGTACTTCATGGTGCAACATTTGAATTTAAAGGATGTTTTATTTTAACTTTGTAATACACACACTGTGATAAAAAATATATAGGCCGAACCACGAGGACCTTAAATACACGAATAAATGAACATCGCCGTTGCCTAAAATATAACAACTTCTCCGAATTTTCGAATCATATAATTAACACTAATCATAGTAACAAATTGAAACCACTCCACTCGGCTCCTCATAGAGGATAATGAATAGTTTGAAAACCATTGAAATCCTAAAAAAATTGGATTCTAAAATCGCACTCATAAACAATATCACATTTCAGTACACCCAAAATTCCCCTCCCCACCTCGCGCCCCCCTGACCGACCCGATTAGATTGATAAGTTTTGTATTTAAGTTAGTTATTATCTATACCTGATGATGAGAAGGACTGCTCCTCACGAAATATAGTGAACTCCAAATTATTTATACACAAAGAAATATTTGTATTTGTATCCAAACAACATTTATATCATCACGTTTATATCATCACCCGTTGACAACATCGGTAGTTGTCGAAACTAGTCGTGTAGTCTTAAACTCATTAGTGGCCTTAGACAAGTGATCTATTTATATATAAATTCAATATACTTTTGTTATTGTGTTATTCTATGATTAAAAATAACACATCTCTCGCATTCACACACATCTAGTATATATTTTTAAGCACCACCGTTATTACAGGTGAGCATTTTTAAACATTGATCAGTTATGAAAAATAAACTACTGTTCTCTTCATAATACACCTTATTTTTCTGTCTTGAAGATCTCATTTTAACGAGTATGGAGGTATAGAAAATTTAATTTCTTAAAAAATTATAGTTTGTTCGTTCCAAGTAATGCCATATCATATATCATTATAGAAATATTACTGAAATACATACTTTTTTCATTTTACCCTTATAAAAAATAACCTTGCCAATGCGTCATGCTTCTGCCCACATTTCATATCTCTTGTCTGGCGAAACCGTGTCGGTGAATATAATGCATAAGTTCCAGCATTACGAGGTTTTCAAATGGAAATTTTGAGTGCTTTTTCATGAAATATTGTTGCCAATATGAAATGGTAGTGATACCTTTATACCGTATACCGTAATTAATAGTACGAGCAAATTTGTCCCAAGACCTCCACTTCCCTTTCCAGACAATGGAATATTATAATATCGGAACCGTTCTCAATTGTTTACACAATTGTAATTAGGCCTTCCAATAGGTTTATGCCGATGTTCTTTTGTAAAATATATATGTAGTTGAGAGGGGTATACTTATTTTTGCTTTTTTTGTGTAAGTCGGTCATCCAATATATTAAGAATTTTTTGAAATAATTATCGTTATCCTACAAATATGAAAATTATGATTTAACCCACTTGGCCTCGTATGGTAGAGCAAAACGAGGTAATATATGGTAGTTTTAGGATGTCAAATAAAGTAATTTATGTAAATTTAGCATGCATGCGTATAGATCTTGTAACACAGCTAGTCCACAATACTTTACAGGAAGATTCCTGCCTTAATTTCGTGTCGAAAATGTTTGGACAATGTTCCAATATTATCAATAGTTATGAAGATGAAGACTACGAAGTTTTTTCCTTTTCCGCAATATTTTTTACTTATCTTCTGTTAAACGTTGAACTATCGTGAAAGTAACTTATATCGAATGTTAAAAATTCTTCCGCTTTAATATAATGGTCAAAACCTTATAGTATTTTGAATTATTTTATTTATTTATGGGAAACTAACAGTACTTATAAAAATCAAATTTCACATGATTATTAAATAGTATAGAGTTTCCACAGAGTTAATATGTTATGTATTAACTTATAGCAATAATAATTTCAGTTATACAAAAAAAAAACAGTCAAAAAATTAGAGGTAGAAGGGGAATCAGGAATGGATAGGAAAGGATAGACCTACTTAGTAAAAAGGGATTAAATTTATTGAAGATATTTTTACGGAATTGCCAGCAAATTGCGCACTGTCCGAATTACTTATTATATGTCACAACACTATCGAAGATAGAGAACGACCTATAACAATCTAGGGTAAGCGACACAACCTACAACAGAAAACATCTACAAACGTCTAGAAACGCCTGGAACAACTGAGACTCCTAACCACTAGAATAATATAAAAAGTATGAATATATTTTATAATAAAATACATTTGGATATAAATACGGAACAACGCCGCGGCGGCAGTTGAGTTGTCATGTTTGACAGCTTTATTCAGTGCGAAGTCGGCCGCGAGCCGTGAGATGACGCCCAGGGTGGCCAATCGTGAATTGCGAAGTGAGACATGTCGAGCAAATTAATTAATAAATCGATAAATAATTTCCTGCGTTTTCATTCATTCCTCCCTAGCCACGACACGTGACAATATTGAAATATCTTTATCCCGCTTTAGTGTCCTTTTTATATTTTATACTGCTACTGAGACACAAATTTATAATTGAAATTACAGTTAATATTTAAATAACATCCGAAACAAATTCGGCTATCTCACAATCGACAAAAATCTAAATAGCCAAAAAAATATTAAATATGTTATGCCATCCATTATTTCAACTAAGTTAGTCATTATGTTATTAAGCTCAAATGTAAATAGGAGTACATCTAAAAAAATGTTTAAATCTTTGTTCTACATTATATAATTAAGTGTAGGGGATTAAGGAAATCCGATTTTTTACTTCTTGCTAATCCTTGTAAATACTTATCTCGGCGTCTTCCCTTTACCCGAGCTCTTCCCGGCGATTTGTAATTATTATTCAATGAGTTTCCCTTAGTTTGCCTAATCCACAAATAAAGAAGATTAGGTACACCCGGCCTCGGCCCGATGTCTCCCGCACAGCGCTTTACTTGAACCTGTAAATAAAACGTTTTTCTTATATATTCGTGTTCCATTAATCTTTTCTCTTATCCCAATTTACATATCTGTCTCCTTACTTTTATATATCGCACATCCCATAGAACAGTGCTGTAGGTCAAAAAAAGAATAGTTTAAAGGAAAGCGATAAGAAAATTGAACAACTTTTAATGCCAGATAGCTTGTTAGTCTAGTGGTTAAATAACTCTTTTAGTGGTCTGGTGGTCGTGGATTCGAGTCTCTTTTCAAGAGACCACCAGGTGAATCATATTTTCACAGCACAAGCGTATAACTTAATTTCAAAATACTAAAAAAATATTGATGTGACCGTATTTGCGATGTGACGTATTCCGTATACACATCACTATTATAAATATTTTAAAAACGTTTTAGAATGGAACTATTTGAATTAGAACTCAAATTGTAGTATACTATAAAAAATAGAATTCAAAATAGTAAAAGAATATTGATGTGACACGTATTCCATATACACATCACTATTATAAAACATTTTCGAACGGAACTATTTGAATTAGAACCTTATTTTCTATTGATACACTTTTTTTTTAACTATTTGTTAACGCTTCAGGAGACCATGAGGCCCAATTACAGAGGCGAAACACATCACAAAAACAAGCCAAGCTTGAGTGAATTACATGTTTTTATTGTGACCTCACGTAACCCTCGATATCAGAAGCTAGCTTCTTGCCCACTAGGCCACGAGCCGTTATGGCGATGTATGATGATCTCTCAACAAGACCCCTGAGAGTCGATAAGTGCGTGTGTACTTGATGCGTCATTCTAATCCGAGCATGCGATGTTGATTCACAAATCGCTTCGCGCTGACCTCTGCACTGATTGATCTTCACGCGCCATCGAGGCGAATCTTTGTACAGATTATGAACGAAATTTAATCGCGTTAATACTTATGAATCGCAAATTCTACTGTTTACTGCGTGGAATGATGAACAAGCGGTACCGTTGAAATGAGTCAATAGTGGCCGTTCACAGAGAACAACTGAAATAGTTTCTTCAAATATAGCAAATTTATTTTGTGGTGACATAATTATAATTTATATAAATTAACTTTGTAAACACCACTTACTTATTGAAAAAATTCAACATGTGTCGAAGTCAATGGCTTCTTCGTCAGGATAAAAAAATAAAATTTAAAAATCGAAGTATAGATCAAAATATTATAAAGTTATATATGGAAAATGATAATATAAAGTACCTACTTAACATGAAAATAAATTTAAAAGATAACTATTTGCAAAAAGGACCTGATTATTTATAACATTCAATTTACTATTTACACTCTTTCTTATTTCCAAAATTTCTAATTTATAAAATTGTGATTCTGTATAAATTTGTATGTAAAATTTGTAAACCCTTATTAATATCAAAAGAATGATCCATAGCCAAAAGATGGTTAGCAAATTCAAAATAATTATTACTATATTAACACCTTAAGTGTTCCTTAACTCTAATTTCAAAATTTCTACACGTTTTTCCTATATAAAAATAATCACAATCATTACAAATTAATTTATAAACACCCGATTTTTTTTAAAATTATCGTTATCTTTATTATTTAATATGTATTATTTTAATTTATTATTAGTATAAAAAGCTGAAAGCCATTGGTTTCGAAACATGTTGAATTTTTTCAATAAATAAGTGGTGTTTACAAAGTTAATTTACATAAATTAAACTGAAATAGTTTTCATGGAGTGTAGAGATACATAAATGTTTCATTCACTATTCCGAAATAAAACGTAAATCAGAAAACATAACTTACTACACTTTTTTTTACGGAATGGACGATATTTTTCTTTATGTTCCTGTACAAAATTCGTAATGTTTTATGATGTAACAATCTCATTGGCGTGGCGAGAAACTGCCGGTCCTGCAATTGGGCCGACAATTTTTGGCAAGCAAATACATCGGGGCCTCGTTAATACGAAAAATGTTTTGCAACGGGTACACTAATTACAGCAGATATTTGTATCCTCGAAGGCTTGGCGACCCCCGGAGGACCGCGATCAAATGGATCACGCGGTGCCTTACCCTGAAAATTGCGAAAACCGTCAAGAATAAACCGGAAAATAATATATTTTATTTTCTTGTTAAATGATGTAACGTCTGTGGTTATAGCGTATCGAAAAAAATAGAATTGTGCAAGTGAGATTTTGTGCAATTTGTTTTCCTAAAAAAGTCGAATTAAAAAATTCATTATAAGCAAACGGCGCATTTCATCGAAAAAACGCAGATTGTGTCATTAGCAAGATGTGTGAAAAATTTCAACAAATTCGGTTTGATAGTTTTTGAGATATCATCTCCACCAATCTGGAAAGGGGAGCTTTGAGAAAAACGCAAAAGAGTATTATTATTATTTTTTATTAAATTTGCACATATTTTCTATTGTTCTATGTTGTTTAGATCGTGCAATGCCTTGTACAGCTTGTCGGCACGTTTCTTTTCCATTTTCTTGCATAAGTACATTGCATATTTAGTTATAGGTATAATTTACATAGGATAAAATGAAGAGGAATGAAAGTAGACTGAATGCGGTAGAAATGCGGTCACTAAGACGCTTGTGTGGAAAATCTTTGGTAGATAGAGTAAGGAATGAACAAATTAGACGTGAATGCAATGCTGGCTGTAGTGTGGTAGATAGAATAAAGAAAGGAGTGCTAAGATGGTTTGGTCATGGAACGTATGAACGAGGAAAGGATGGTTAAGAACATATATGAGGCGAGTGTTGAAGGCAACAGGAATAGAGGGCGTCCGCGAAATTCCCGGCATGACCAGATACAACAAGTGTTTGAAAGGGCCCCGTTAAAAGCCGCAACAACCGTAGAACTTGTATGAGAAGATGTATGAATGTGGCCGAAGCAAAAGTGGTGTGCCAGGATAGAAGAGTGTGGCGTTCTGCCTATCCCTGCGGGGAAAAGGCGTGATGGTTAGTTAGTAATTGTAAAATATATATAAAAGATGATAATATTATATGAACATAACAAAACTTAAAAATAAACTTAGTAATGAGACTAGGTAACCGATCTAAATAATAAAAAAACATGAACATCAAATGAATCACTGAGATCAAGATAAATAAAAAAAATCATGGAATAGTTCAAAATAAAAATAAAAAGGCGTCGAGGCCAACAATATGAGGCATGTGATTTGTCAAAATTTCAAGAGTCAAATTATTTAGTAGTAATTATGTTATTAGTTTAAAAATTCACCTACCACGCTAGCTTCAAATTACTTAAACTCGGAATTTTTGTATGAGCGAAGACTCAAATTATTCTTAGAACAAAAAGCGATAAGATAAATAATTAAAAAACGATTTTTCGAAAATGTGGAGTGACCCCTTAATAATTAATTTAGGAGAAAGTATGGTTCCAGTCTTAAGTGAGATGAGGCAGACGGATGTTTGTCCTTACTGCAGTGTAATACATCCTTGAAGAAACGAACATTGATTTTTTGATTTTGAAATGAAAGGTCGAAATGATAGCGTCCCTGGGCGGCGTTGCTCCGCTGGTAACAATGGAATGCCGAAGGTATGCGAGTAGAACGATATTCTTCGCACCGTTGCTGTTTGTTAAAGGGCATACCGTCATGGTCCAATTGCTAATTTAACCGGGGAATGCAGCAGACACATTGGTGTGGGCGCGCCTGATTGTCCGTGTAATCCTGTGCAAACGGGGGCCACGGGTTCGATCGCAGCATTGCAGGTATGCAGCCAGCATGGCGTGGCGTATTCTGGGATTCTGATTCTGATTTGTCATAGACGATTTTAAGCGTCATTACTTGCGTGAAATTATTAAACACTATTTTCTAGCTCACCATCTATCTAGTTTCTGATTAAATCGGTTTATACGTAAATTTTCTTCACTAAATCATTACATCGTGATTTTTTTTCATTGTGGAACCCGGAATACACTTAAAGAAAAAAAAATTATAGTTTATCGATTGATGCGAAGCGGTTCCAATTAGAAATAAATAAATAAATTATAAATATATTTCTGGAATGTTCTAATATATTAAATGTATCTATTTAATTATATTTGTATAATAGACTCAAATCTTTATCTACGTAGATTAGTGTGAAAGATACTCTTGGAAGTTGTGAATATTGAGAATCTATTTTAAGATATTTTTCATGGCACGTATTTACATTTAACGATTTATTTGTTATGTTATGTTGAAAAAAAAAACTTTCAATTTCAACATAAATTAAAAAGAAGTATCTCCATTTTATCGAGTTTAAATTTAATAAAACATAACAAATAAAACAAGAAAAAAATAATAAAACGATTTATTTGTTATGTTGAAAAAAAAAACTTTCAATTTCAGAATAAATTAAAAAGAAGTATCTTCATTCAATCGACGTTTAAATTTAATAAAACAACAAATAAAACAAGTAAAAAAATAATAAGACGATTTATCTGTTATGTTATGAAAAAAATATTTAAATTTTGACATAAATTTAAAAGAAGTAACTTCATTTTATACACGTTTAAATAAAATACTACTATACATAATTATACGATTGCGGATTCGTATTCTCTGAGAATTCTCGTCATCATATTATGCTGGCGAAATTTAGCCTTTTTGGTTAGAAATTCTAGTTAGAATCATGTTTAGTTTTTTCAAAAACCACACAAATCTCTCCCATAAAGATTTTGCTCGTTCTTCCTTCATGACTTCAAAATATATTTTTCAGCTGACTGGATGAAACCTAAAAGTCTCAAAGTATAAGTAGCATTTCACCCGTCCTGAGACTCAATGATCAGGCTAGCTTTGTCAAACAACTCATTTCATTTGGACTTTTTCACTTTAATCTTCTGCCGATCTGCGTCCAGTATTGAATACTGTCCACTTTTTTTGTTTACAGTTTTGCCCATCAACTTTGCCGGAAATTGATAAAAATGATTCGATTTATTTTCCTATTGACGAACAAAAAAGGCTCACAAAAAAAGTCGCACAGACAGGCTCATTATATTATTTTGATACCTGCATGTAGAAATTGGTTAGTTGATTAAAATAACATATTTACATATAATATGGACCCATGGTTTCCAATTTCCATGCTCGGTTTCGGTATTTGGGGTCAAACTCTCATTATTTTAACGTACTAGCGGAAGCTACTTTCTATTATTGCCCTGGTGAAAGATCATCTTTCTTTTCTCATATAGCATCGTGACAGATGTAATAATGCATCTTGATATCAGATTTTATCGGTACTATAATACTAAAAATATATCATAACATCAACTTAATATGATTATTATATTATGAAAGATATACCTACTGGATACTAAAAAGATATTATAACATCAACAAACTTATTTTGATTATTACGGTACTAGATTTAACAGACTTCTGAGTTAACAGCAAGATTTCTGATCTGTTTATCGTTTGTGAAAATTAATACCCTGTTGGATATCAAAGTAATTTTATCCTGGATTGGCCTATCCTAATTATAATAACTTCGTTATCTGTCTGTCCGTCCGTCTGTCTGTCTGTCCCCGTAACTTCGTGTAACATTCGTAATTTCGTTCGAATTCACGGCTAAAAAAACGAAATTAATGGCCGGAGATGGGGCTTGAACCCCGGGCAAACTCGAACGCGGATACCCACGGAGGTTGCCATCATCGTATGTGGGGGGGGACCCTTCAAAAATCAAAAATACATATAGAATTTAGCAAAAACGTGAACCATTTGTACCTAAAAAGAGATTATTATAGAAAGCACGATAATATATTTTCTTTAGGTAAAAAACATTTTCTCCACAATTAATGACATCTCCTATTTGGTGTGGTTGCTAGGATACCTCACTGCTAGGATAGGCTCACTCCTAGGAGGCTCGGGATATGTTTTCTCGTTTTATTTTAATGTCTATTTTATTTATAATATTAATTATTTAATTATGTTGTCGCGTTAGTTTTACGCACGCACCATCGCCACAATCGCCATGGTTTGAAATACTACCATTTACTGCCGCCAGGGGAAATACAAAAAAAATTGAAATGTATTGATAAGAGTCGTTTGTACTATTTTATTGGTATCAGCTATAAATAATTAAACACTTTTTCTTTAGGAACCGGCATGTAAAAGTACCGTCACTTTTGACGGGTTACAGTTAGTTATTATATAATTAATAAGTTATTTTGTTATAAAATCACTCAATTTTTTTTTTTAAATTGCGCAGTAATTTCAATTAGGTACATAAATCTATGAGAACATCGATGTATAATATTACATATTATGAAAAACATTTCTGTAAAATAAAAATCTTATATATTCGAACTTTTAATTACACACGTTAACTAATTTCTCAATTTTTAAACATACATATTCGGAAAACCAGCTTTATTATATAACGGGTTTTCGTATTCAACTGACACCCCACGCCCGAATAAGTCCATTGTAACGAGGATTTGCTTTACTCTTGTATAGAATATATATCCTCCAGTGTACTTGTACCTAGCCGTAGGTTTGGTTTATTGGTATTTCATTGATCTGTGTAATCTCGGAGCTTTATACTAAAGACATCCAATTAAGCGACTGCTTAGAGAGAGTACTTTGGCCAAACAATCCTTAGAATTTGATTACATTCTCAAAGGCATAGCAAATCGGCTACTCATTTTGCGATCTTTTTTGTGCTTCATCCGTCTATTCAATTTTTCTTAGAATGGAAGGGAAATCATTACGCTCAATTAGTCCGATAGCTACTTAGCGCCGTTAATGGCTTTCCTACGCCGCGAGTATTGATTTCATCCCCAAACTTTATCGGGCGTAAATATCTTAACGATTATTACATTATCGAGTCACGTATTTTTAACGGCTCTGGTGAATATTTTTTTGGTACTGTACCCATTCCAATCGCAAACGATTAAGTGCCAGTACGCCTGCCTAATGGACCAAGTAACTGATCGAGGTTCGATGCTCATCCCAATCATCATCATGTATATTTATATCATACTTTTTATAACACGAGCGCTAAGTTTTCTTTGAAAAATCTTATTCATGTGATATATTTTTTAAAAACCCAACATGCCATTCGTTTTGTGAAAAATAACACTAGTTTGGTGGTCTCCGGGGAAGAAGCTCGAAACTTTGACAACTTGGTCACACAAAAAAATTTGTTTTTTTTTTTCAGTAAAAAAAACGTAATAGGGAATTTTCACTTTTTTTAAAAAAGAATAATATTTACTTTCGTCTAGAAAATACGTCTACGAAAAATTATTATTCTTCTGCTTCATCTAGGACTGCATTCTGTCATTGCTCGGAGGAACAGTCCGGAAAAGTTGTATATATTAAGAGCATAAAATTAATTTTAAAATTCAACATTTTAAATTCCCGCCTACGTGCGTCACAATTGTATGGTACGCAGTGTACAAATACCACGGCACTACATCAAACGAATTGATACGTCACGACCAACCATATGCGTCTTAATGGAGTCGTATTTTTAAAGATTTTTATAGTAAAAATTATGAAAGAAAACATTACCTCACATTATCCATACTGATTCACAGAATATAATTAATATTTATGAATCTATTTCATGTATTTTCATTATTTGTAATATGCGAAATTTCCCTATTGAAGAAAACAGTATTTTCATTTTGTTTATTTAAAAGTTCTTTAAAAATACTTTAAAATTACCAGCGAAATAAAATAAATAAAAACTACATTTTCTCTACAATATTATTATTTAATTCATTCAAAAACACTTTAAATAAATAATTACTTATATCACAAATTACGAGTTCGTAAACAAAACTGATTTTGGTTTTTGGCTACTTAATCAAAACTGTAAACTTACGGTCAATATGTCGGTTATATATACCCGTAAACTTATTTCTCTAACATAAAATTATTTTTTGCCCTCAAAGTTTACTTCACGTGAAATAAAACGATGGCCCTTAATGTTTTGGCAGGAGGTTAAATTAATGTTAAATCAAGGATGGTAATGTAAATTCTGTTGGGATAGTGGAATTGGTCCGGAAAGCAGATCTGGTAATGGGGTCAGGGTGAGATAATGACCAGTTTTGAGCGGTTCTTTCGCCATCGTCAAAATAAAAGCAGCCCTGTTATAAAACTAAATTGCCTCATTAATTATTGTAATATAACTACATATATAATATTGTCACGGGATCGTAGCGATGGGAGACGAATAAAATAGTTGGGATGGGAGACAAAAAAATCTTCAATGTCACTGAACACGAGTTTAGTTGGAGCACTATTCTTTAATTTACAAATTTTCGCACTAATTATTCGTCTATGGAACACGTTATAATCGTCATTCCAGAGTAATCACGCACTTAGGTACTCTCTTAGATATTGTCACTAGTATTTCTCCTTGTATAGTCTCTGGTTTCGCTTTTCTTTCTCGCTTTCTCTGTAATCGCTGAAACGTCACAACAACTGTTCTTCTGCGCGCGCTTTGGGGGTAATTTATAACCGCTCGAGTTTCAGAAACTTCTCGCTATTTTATTTTGATGAATATGGGCTCTTTCCGAATATTCCACTCCGTCTGGGAATCTTGGATTATGTGCCATTGTCCTCAATTGTTAGAATCTCTTGACAATATTGTATATAGATGTCTCGATTTTGGCGGTATTGAAAATTTCACTGGCAAAGCCAATGGTGGCTAGAGGCACGCCATTTTCGGCGTCATCAAAATGTTAATTGAGCGTTAGAGAAACAAGAAGTGATGAAAAAATCTTATCATCAAAATGAACGAGCAGAGAATCCTCATTCACCAGATTTTAGGCTGCCGAGGTGATTGGGCCGCACTTATTTGAAAATGTGGCCGGTAGAGTGCAGCGACAGTGAAAGGCGTACATTGTGTATGGCATGGATCTGGAAGACATGTGTCAGCAGAAGTATTCAGCAATCCTCCACACTGCTTACGAAACAACTGAATCATGCGATGTGCGACTTCTTTCTTTGGAGGTTTGTTAAGTCTTAGCTAAAAAACGAGCAACAATTCATTAGCTCAACAAGGAGCTTTGACGAGTTATTGAGGAAATTTCTTCAGAAGTGCAAAAATGTTTCTGCCAAGTTGCGTAGAAAATGTGTCTGATATTGTGTTTCACGTCTTTGCCCCATAACGACGGCCGGTCATGCGACGCCTAATCATCAATCAGAATTTACCGCAATAACATTATTTTCAAACAATAAATTGTTTGTCGTAGATAAGTAAACAGAAACATGAACAAATTTATTGTTTATGTTTATCGTAATCAGTATTTTTTTTTATCTTTTAAATACACAAAATAATTACGCGCGATCGCAAGTCCATATTTTTGGACATGACTACTTTAAGGCATTTCCCCGGAAGTCTAGTATTTTGGACCGGGGCAAGCTAGTGGATATTAACCGGAATGTGTGTAGTTTACACTTTAATAAAAATATCGCCCCTTCCAAATAAATTATGTGTTATTAAAATTTACATCTTTCGTTCTCATTAAGACAGCCTGTACGTTAAGTATTTACAACATAATCTTGCATTTTTTTAATAAAAAATATCCATGAATAGGAAAGGCGATTTTCATGTACTAGTAACGCCAGTTTGGAATTGTTAGGCTACGTAACGGTTGGTTGGATTTTATCGCCATTTTATTCCAGTTTTACCCGGTGTCCATATCTGTCGAGTAACTTCACTGAAACAAGGCAGGAGTAGGTCACTAACCTTCAGATTGATGCTTGACTTATTCAAGTTGGATTCACCCTGAGATGGTTTTCATAGGGCTCGGTACATTAGGATTAATATATAAATTATACAATACCGGCTGGAGCATGGTATGCATATTTCCCGTACGAAGCGTATCCTTGCTCTTTCCACTCAATTTAAATCTTATTCCAAAAGAGGAGATTTGAAGTACATAATAATTCTCATTCCACACTACCTGAGAACGTAGAAAGGTATTAATCAATATGCAGTTTTTTTGCAATTTAAAAATAACATACATTATTCCGCGATTTTTATATTTAAAGCACTATTTAGAATGGGATTATCATAAAATGTCATTTTGCATAGATAAGAGATAGTAGAATAGAAAAAATCATACAGTCGTGTGCGTCTGTATGAATATGTAATGTATAGTAGGGGATGTTTTATGTTTTAATGTTGAAAGTATTTTCACCTTTTCATTTGGTATCGTCAGGTACCCCGATGATACCGATGATTCACTCTTTTCATTAAGCTATGCTCCTGGTATCCAAAGAAATAATTTTGGAATGCTCTCATAAAGTTTTCCACAACAACGATACATTTTGAAGTTGTCGTGAACCTAGTTGCAGCGTATCATAATGTTGCATAATAAATCGGTAACAGAAGAAAACTTAAAATAGTTTAATTTCAAAATTTATTTAAAATGCTGCATAAAAAAAAGCCCATGCATTTATTTATGAAGTAGTCGGTATTTGTTTTGGGTATACTTGCGCATTTTCTTTTTTGTGTATTGTATAATTTGTTTATATTCTTTGCGTATATCTCTTACATGTATTTTAAATAAAATGTAGCAAATATTACTAACGAGAAATGATACACATTTGAAAAGTAATAGACTTAATGCACGTTCATTAGAAATGTAATAAAGTATGGTAAACGTGTGGTGGAGTAGCTTGTTGGTCTTGTAGTTAGGACACTCGCCTCGTGATCCAAAATTCTCCGGTTCGAATCTCACTCCAGACCAGCAAGTTAATCCTATTTTCATGGCACAAGCATTTCGCTTGGTTTGAAAATAGTAAGAATATTGATGTGATACGTATTCTGTGTTCGCATCTCTATTTAAAAAAAAAACTAGGCTGGCTTATATTTTGCACGCTGGTACACACGTTGTACGCAAGCAGCCGTTAGTATCGGTGCTAAGGTGATAAGGATTATAATAAATATTTTGTAATATTCTAACCATTTTGGTAAAAAGGTCATAAATAGGTACTTACTTTCTACTTCGGCGCGGGCGGTCCTGCTCACTTAACTGGATCCGTTTTGCTTAAATAATTACCAACCGACAATGATTAATTCTGCCAAATTTGCATATCTCGCTGCAGATGGTGTAAAACGTGATGGTGAAATTCGACCTTCACATGTTCCTTTTACCCGGGAAAAAGTGGAACATAAACTTCCTTCCTTATCTTGGAATCTGAACTTGCTACCTTAACTTCGAATCGGTATTTTTTAATAAAAATTGAGTGTTTATTTATAAATGATATTAGGATCCTAAGGACACCATATACTTTTAGGCTTTCTTTACAATTAAATTTTGAATCATATTTTTATATAATGTTGTCACTGTATCTGCCTTCCAGTATGAATCGAATCTATTTTAGAAATTGGAAGAATTGTTTCAGAATCATTTACAAAAATAAATTTCGTTCTAAATATCTGACTGAACATTAAGGTGAGGTTAACATAACAAATAAATAATTTCTGGCGCTTTATAAAGTACATTTTCATTATGCACTCTAAAAACCATTGTGCAACTGCGCCATATATTATGGTTCTTATCAGTTGACCGCTGTTCTTTGGACCTTAGTAGTGACTGAACAGCATTGCTGACGTTTCGCCAAGGATTTTTTTTTTGGATGCGGACCTAAGTCGCGGTCTAATACAAAAACAATTTATCGAATTACAACAAAAAAACGAAACTATACACCTTTGACAGCCGCATTAAATGTCGAATGCCATTCATTCGATGTGTTTTTTGTTTTGAAAAATAATATCTGACAATTACGTGATTTTTGCGAAAACTTCGACAATAATATGAAATCCTAATACACGCCTTAAATCGATTAGTAATTCAATAAACAGTTTTCATTCATCAGCTTTGGAATTGAGCATCTTTATGATTGGTACTCGATTCAAGATGGTCGACAATACGTTATTTTCTAGCCTGTAAACCCGTGAAAAATCACGGAGGAGGCATATAAATTAACGGTTCGAGTCTTAGCTAAGCCCTGATTTTACTGTCTGTAGAATAGTATATTTTTTTGATGGGCCAGGGAGAAGCAGTGGTGTTTAGTTGCCGTCCGCGCGTCCGAGGTTCTAATCTTTCTCCAGCCGTTTTTTAGCTGTGAATTCAGACGAAAATATTTTATTTAGATAATACTGGAGCACTTATTTGAAATGCATTTCGTGGTCTCGCATTTTCGTTATATGCTGCTTCTCGCTACAACTTCCGTTACAATAAAAAAATTACTCTAAAAGCATCAAAAAGAGATTACTTCAATAAACATTCATACCCGCTGTGCGTATTTGAAACATTATTATGCTCATTGTTCCGTATGTATGTTGGTATGTAGAAGAAGGATTAGTAGGCGTAATTGATCGTTACATAATTGAACAGAAACCAA
>JADDOH010015889.1:0-24028 GCA_016648135.1 Agrypnia vestita | reverse complement strand
TAATTTAGATTACGATTATTTTAGTTAGATTAAATTAACAGGACGTTAAATTATATAGTGAAATACTTATTTTCATTGTATGAACAACGGGACCATAGTCTTGGATTATTCCAGGGTGATTACTTTTCGAAAACGCCGCTACATAAATTTCATTATTATTAACACGCGACGAAAATTAAACCAAACACTAAATAATTCTTGAATAAGAATGAATAACAAAATTATTAAATTAATAATAATACCGTTACAAAATTCATTCAAATGTGCAACTTCTTGTGAATGACCAAAGGCCGATGTGAAGGACGGAGTTTCCGATAAGTTTATACAATGTTTATTTTGGTCAAGAGTGCAAACAACGCGGCGACGTAATCCATAGCTTCGAGATTAAAAATAATAGTTGCGACATGTCTTGCGTCATCTCGGATTAAATTAAATATACTTATTGAAAGAAAAATAGTACAGTAACCCGCTCGAGGAACGCGGACATAATGTCCATCGGCCTAAAATGCCAAGCAGGGCCTGGAAAATGGCCAAATATTTTAGAAAAGTTCGTTAAATCTTCAAACACGTTTTGATAAAAAGAAAAGAACCTGTACTAATACAAAATAGATTCGTGCAACATAAAACTGCATGACATTTGTTTACGATTTTTTAAAACTAAAAAAAGATATGACATAAGGCGCACATCATAATTTAATGATTATATGGGATATCAATACTACAAATAATGAAAACAATCCGATAATGACGAATACTATACTTTATATATTAATAATTCGGTGTTTTTAGTAACTTATTTACAAAAATATCAAAAAACTAACCTGACCCAATATTTTTCACATTCGCTCCAAGTGGTGGGGTTTTCAGCATAGAAAACTTCGGTCAATAAAGGAATAAAGGCTGAAAGGATTACAAGGAAGAAGCATGAGCAAGAGTAACCAAAGAGTAGAAGAGTAGTGATAGCCCCACACAAGGTTTCGAATGCATTATTGTGTAACCATAGAGTAAATATATGGGTGATTTCATCGTTTCATGTAGGTACATAAATACATTTCCAAGCGATTTTGATAGAGAAAATGATTTATTTTTGTAATTATTTTTGCACACAACTATGTATTATTAATTTTTCTAAAAGGAGTATTTCACAAATAATCCCAATAATTATACATTTTTCACCCATCTCTAAAAAGACTCCATATTTTCATTACCTTCCAGTTTCTGAACTAGGAGATATAAATGAATTTCACCTTCAATACATCGGAGCTTGAATATTCTATATATCTAAATATTTAATTATTAAATAAAACCATTTTCAATAGATCAATAATTTAGCGTTTGTTTTTTTTCATCGCCTTTAGGACATTGCTAAAAATAATTTTCATTTCAAAAAAAGCGAATCTAAAGGAAAAGTAAACTTTCTTAACATTATCTGAAAATGTAGAGTAAATTGGATGGTTTAAGAGAGTTTGTACGTAGGGACCGTCGTATGTTTGATTAAGATTGATTATAATACCTACATTTAACAATATGACCTTGTTTGTATATACTCTAAAGTGGGTGATAGACGTACAAACTTAAAGTACGCGGTTTTTAAGTACGCAAACTTACTTGGCTCGACGTTGGTGACAGACGTGAAGCTTGCTCACACCGTATCGCGATGTCGTCGATAGAGGAAGCCTTGTGTTATTCAGGAATTATATCATATCACATTTTAAAAACCAATAAAAGAAGACGAAATCGGCGAGTGTGGATGAAGTACTGGCTTACGAAAAGAGAGCGTTTATCGTATATAAATTTAGCAAGAGAGTTACGTGAAAAGAAGGAAGATTTCCACAATTCCAGCCCTTAAAAAATTAATTTTTTGACAGAATCAATGGTAGCATTTCTTTCCACCTTTCGTATGATTGCCAATAGATTATTGTAAGCTTTAATCTTGCTATTTTTGTTTTTATACTCTTTACTTCTAATTTGCCAAGACAAGGATTTTTTCTCAGGTATTCAATCAATTCTTCTAAAATTTCATGCGAATAAATTAAGTAAAATGGCGACTCGCGGCTCGCGGCGATGACAGACGCGCGGGCTACGAACAAAATTTCAAACATGTTGGATCGCCAACGAGCTTCGAGCCAACTCGACGGTTTTAAAGTACGCGAACTTAGGGTGACACACGAGCGAAAAAGGTCGTCGAGCCATAAGTTCGTGTACTTACTTACTCGCACGTCTTTCACTCCCTTTAGATATGACCCATGCTGATACTCACCCGCACGTAAAGCCATGTATTCACTAGGGGACAAATTGTCCCTCAAGATCACGTGCGGCATAGAGTCTACGTGACGTTGCAACGTCGCGCACTGTTCCACGACGTCGCGCACAACATAGCGGGGGATTTCTACGTGCCGCGGCAACGTTTCCATGCGCCCGGTACCCGAGCGAGCTCACGGCGACATCACGCTGCGCGTCAGTACTACGTGGTATGTTTACAAGTGAATGCGCATGCGCTGTATTCGTCAACATGACATTAATGTGGGGAAACGAAATTGTTCTCCAACTCATCGCGCTCTACCAAAGCCGTACAATTTTTTGGGACACTTCAAACCGTGAATATAAAAATAAAATGATGTGAGGGCTAACAGCGTTCCTTAATATTGTCTTGCTTGGCTGTGGAAGGCCCGATTATTTGTAATAAATTGTCAAAATCAGTTGTTGTCATTCGAGTGAAGTTGACAAAAGATCCGTCAGACATTCGAAGATCGCATAGAATATCCATCCTTCTTTCTCTTTGCAGTAAATAATTTCGCACCCACCACCTTTTTCTCCTCTTACGTTTCGATAATCTCGTTAAAATAAATAAATACGCAGCTGACATCATAACCTCATCGGGCGGCAAGTGTAAATAGATACGCAGCTGTCATTATAATCTCATCGGGCGACATTTCCGCGACAAGTGCTATGTGAGTCCCGGACGTTCCAGTGTATACAGTTGCCGGCAAACTTCTTGAAATTCTTTGGCGTAGTGGGGGAATGCGCAGAAGACAAAATTTGGGTCTCGTTGGTGGAATGGTACATGTGCAAACTTCCCCCCACTGTGCCGTAAAATTTCAAGATCTTTGCCGGCTACTGTACACGCCAAATGACCGCGTCATTGTCCCCGAAACATGAGCGTAGATGTTGATGCGACATGCCGCTGCCGCGCGGAATGTTTCGCGATTTGTCTCCTAGCGAATACATGGCTTAATGCCATCCGTGCCATCATAGTGCGCACGCGCTATATTATATTTATTTTTTCTCTGTGGTGTAATCTCTCTTTTCTATGGTGTAATCTGTCAATCTGTTACCTGTCAATATCCGTCAGATCATAATATAACCTCTCGAGATAGAAACGAATTTAATAAAAACTACAATGATTTCGTTAAGATATTTTATTTTAATTAAATAAATTTCGGAAACGTTTACAAATTTACACGCAAAAGATGTACTGCAGTAAGTGGAGAGAAGTTGAAAGCTTATTTCTTTACACTTTTAAACGTTATAAGCATGGAAAAGATCATTGGGTAATAATTTCTGTTCTTTTAACATTTAATGTTAAATTTGAACCTTTTCGTATTTTTATATGTTACGATATTTTATTTTTATTAATTTAATTGATTGATTATTGTATATACCACGAACCTCTAGTAGTTAAATTATCTCAGTCCTACAGAGGTTTGTAGTTTTATTTACTGTTTTGTGATATGTGATTTGCGTATCCATAAAATTATTTTCACCTAGTGCCGATTTTAAACTTAACTAATTGGCAAATTATTATTTTTAATTCTATTGTGATTAATTATGCACGAAATGTTTTTAGAGTCAGATAAAAAAAAAGACTCACTCTACAGACAAGGCGTTAGAGCATTTTGATGACTTCTATGGGTCGGCTTTTGGAGGAAAGTGGGGACCGATCAAGAAGGCACTCCTGAGGAGACACAAATATGTCGCCCTCATTAACAACTTCAGTGATGATAAGGAAACCATGAAAATGTTGGAAGTCATGGGTCTGTACTAATATTTATTGTATATACCACACCACAATGTGCAAATCTGCGCATCTTTTAGGCCCGGTTGTTTCAAGTTCGATTAAAGTAAGCGTTCTTTTAAAGCATAGATTTTTACGAAAACGGATCGTCTGATTGGTGGAGAACGTAAAAATCTATGCTTTAAAAGAACGCTTACTTTAATCCAACTTGAAACAACCGGCCCTTAGTCATTTCAGTTTTAAAGACTTGTAGCATTACCCAGATTTTTTATTTAGTTTAATCAGTTGTTCTTTGTTTAACTCGTTCATTCTTGGCTTCTTTTTATATAAACATAAGTCTTCTGTCCAGATTTTTAATTATTTCCAATTCTTCTGAAAATCGGGAATCAAAATTGTCTATGAAATCATACTTTTTACAATCTTGCGCTGGAATATCATGAACCTGTATAATTAATTCCATGAATTATATATGTTTCAACTTGATAAGCATCCAAGGATGTAAATCTGTTATGTAATCTTTTTTGTTTTTAACCCGTTCCATGCCCAAATCGTGCATTCAGGATGCGCGCTTTCGTGTATACACAACCTTCATCAGGTTAACCGGTCGTATGCCGCCCGTGCGTATCGCGGAATGTACGCTGTCTGCCACGCAATTTCGCACACGATTGCTGTATTTTAGACGATTTTGTGATGGTTATATTCACGTAAAAATCAACAATTATCGCTAAGAAGTTGCAGTTTCTGGTTTCTCAATATACAGACTTCATTTATTACTTATATTTCAATAATTTCTTGTACAATAATTACTTATTCAATAATTACTTATTCATTAATTATTAAAATAAGTAACCAAATTTACTGTCAGAAATGCACGCACATGTTTATCAAATAAAACCATGGAAGCAATAACACTAAAGATATTGTATTTCAATATTTTCGTTCTAAATATAAATTTAAATATAAAAATTAAATTAAATTACTTAAAAATTAAATATAAAAATTAAATTAAATTTAAATATAAAAATACTTAGTTTTAACACTTTTTTTATTAAAAAATAACTTTTTTTTTAATAGATAAATAACAAAATTCGAAGTTCGAGGTTCGAAGACGACATTTGGAATTAATTTTTGCTCCGGTTTACGCGGCAAATGAGGTTACTTGACGAATAGAACATTCATTCAAAAACTGAAATACAACCAATAAAAAGCTTTAAAAACCCATAAAATGTAAAATAGGTAAAATTCGCATACACATGTCTAGAGAGCGCATATCTCAACTCCGGCATGCAGAGGGTACAAAAATAGTAACGTAGATCTACGCTCCAGCATACGAACGGTTAATCTTTTTTTAAGATTTTTTCTAAAGATTTTCATCTCACATATACACACAAGAATACAAGATGTTAGTTCCAGTAGGGCAACTGGGTTATATGATATTCACAAGTATAAATGTATTCTCTTCCTAATTAATCATTGAAACTTCACTTCGATAACAAAATCGTTCTTGTACCTTTTGATTCAAATCTATTGACATATTAAATATAAAAAAATAATATTCACCATAATTAATTTTATTTAAACACAGGAGCACATAACATGAGGAAACTTTTTGAGGTTAATGCAAGATATGTGGAGAGTAATAAGAATGAAGATGAAGAAACAATTAATTATACAAAACAAGACAAATTTCAAGATGACTATATAAAGACATATGCGGATAAAGTGTCACAAGAAGAAATCGCCGAGATTTACACCGATAAAGAGGCTTTCGAAGTACCAAAAGTTCTAAACACGGGGGGAGCTGTTATTGGAAAAAATGAACCATTACCAGGAAATAATACACATTCAGCTGTAGGAAGGTATTGTTTTATCTAGCAGGAGATAATAATATAATCATTTGTTTTATAAGGGTATTTATATTAATTATAACACTGAGAATCCATCATCTATACAATCAAGTAAAAATCTCAAATAAGAGTAACATGCATAACTGGTTAATGTAACAGTTTGACCATCACTACTTAAACTTAATATTTAAAAAAAAAACTAAATATTTAACCTCAAGAAGAAAAAAATGGGCAAGCCCCAATTGAATACAAAATATAAGTTCACAATTGTTCCATCTCCTATGAAAACTTTTGTACATGTTACTATATTAAAAATGTTCTTAGGTTAGAATGTTCACATGTTACTACATTACTAGCTCGTTGGTCTTGTGGTTGGGACTCTCGCCTCGTGATCCGAAGATCGCGGGTTCGAATCTCACTCCGGACCAGCAAAGTTAGTCCTATTTCCATAGCACAAGCGTTTGAAAATAGTAAGAATATTGATGTGACATGTATTCCATGTTCACATCTCTATTTAAAATATATATATATATATATATAGATCAATTTAAACTAGCAGTTAAGCATTCAGCTATCGCTGACATGACAGACACTCCTAGTCCAATGTCAACTTTAAAATTGATGTTTTGTAGTTAATAAATAAATAATAAAACTATGTTTTTGATTTTCAGCACACCCATGGGTGCATCCCTGGCTGCGAGTCTCTCTGACGCCGACTTGGACATGTCCCGGCTCGTGCAGCCGGAGTTGGGAATGACGGCCTCGGCTCTGTGGACGTTCGTTCCTTGCACTCGCCTCATGGGGAGGGACGATTGGTTACCTGAGTCTCACCAGTACAAGTATTACTCGGGTTTGTTAAATAATTATTTAATGTATAATGTATAACCTTACGCAAAATATAATCAAGTGACGAACTATATATGTATACATAAAATATAATCTAATGTTCAACTGGTCAGGGGTTTCTTATTTCAGGAAAACAGCCAAATTAGTACCACCTTTCGTAGCACAAGCATTTAGTTAATTCTGAAATAAAATATTTGTGTAATATGTCTTCTATATGTACATATATGCAGTTCAATTCATTTTTATAAATAAACTTATTTCTTATTGCTTGGGTCTTCTGGGGTATTATGTCATGTTATTATGACCTTTCTGGCTGATGTTTTGGATCCCATTGCAGGGTCCATCATCCTCGCTGATGTGGTATTGTGAGTGTTGGTGTTATGGTTAAGTATTGGCTTGCAATACCATGTCGAAAGCAGGGTGAGAACGTTGTCAGTGTTATATTTCATCTATTGTCTGATCACTATCTCTGCGGGAACTGCGACGAGATTGACTTTGAAGTGCCGGATACCACGATGTTTTTAATTTGAATTTGACATGATATTTGAACATGATTTTCAAATTAAAAACATCATGGTATCCGGCACTTCAAAGTCAATCTTGTCGCAGTTCCCGCAGAGATAGTGATCAGAAAATAGATGAAACATACACACAATACGAGACAACACATGACTCTGACACAGTATTACCACGTAACACATAAACACAGAAACACCAAGCTTTTGACACGGTATTGATGATGGACCCTGCAATGGGATCCGAAATGTCGGTCAGAAAGGTCGTAATAACATGGCATAATACCCCAGAAGACCCAAACCAGAAGATTCTGAGTGGCCGTGAAAACCTAAGAACATTCTTAAACTTATTTCTTAGTTTATTTAATAACCCCAGTATGTATTTACCTGACATACCGGGTTCAAGAAAAAAATTTAAATAGATTTCAATTCTCCAATTTAAATGTGCATTTTCACAATTTTAAATAAAATTCGATGTAGGTACTTTACACGTGAAATTATAGGACTATTGCGATTGACAAATATTACTACTGTAAACTGATTGGTAAACACTGTCATTATAGGAGTAAGGATGCTTGAAGTTCTCCACATAGTAGACATGTTATTATTTAAAACCAAAAATTTAGCATCAGATTCTTGCATTGGTTAAAAGCTTTTATCTAAAGGATTTCTGACAAGCAGAAAAACTTTAATATTTATAATTTTCCTTTTACACCTTAAACTATTCCATACAGTGCATTATGACGTCATATATCATCTCTTACAGATGCTGAAGACTTTCCGTTAACCATTGAAGATGATGGGGTTTTTGAGTTTCCTGAAAATCTCAACGTGTATTCATTCGAGAATGACAATAATTCTTCTTTCCCCGAACCAAAGTCAGGAACGACAGGTCTGTATTTCTATATTCAAGAGAAGGTTTATTTAGATGCAGTTAGTGGATAGAATAGTGGATGGCGACCCTTGTATCCCATTGGGCATGACACTGGCTTCCCTCACCTAGGATTCCGTGTTCTTTTCCCGGTGAGCTCACAATTACTCTATGTGATTTACTCAAGCCTGGGTGTTTTATGATGTGTTTCTTTCTGTAATTCGGCCTGTTGAAGCGTAAAAAAATTTTTAATAATGGATTTTACTATTTAAGGACATTTATACAGTAAAACTCCGTTTTCAAATCCCACAAGTCCCAAAATGTTAATTTCATATTAGATTAACCTTGATAATTCGTAATTAGAAATAATTTTTTGCCCCTTACGCCATAAATCAATACATTTTATTTCACATAATTTGAAATTTTTTTTAAATTAGAAAAATACGTCAATATCGGGTACTTTTTTAGTAACAGAAATGTCATTCTTTGTATTAGCATAATAAATATTTTGTTTTCCAAATGATTTCTTGAAAAATGCAAAAATACAGATGTTTTTCACAAAATTAATGGTTTTTCTCATGAGTTTTACGATGTTTGGTGAATTTCGCAATTGCATCGCAATTTTCTGTTTTGTATCTTGAATTTTGAATTATCGGCATTCCGTATAATTCAAATTTTTTTGGTCATTTGTATTTCGAATTAACGAAGTTCTACTGCAATAGGGCAGTTTAATAATATTTAAGGCGGCACATTCACTGCAATTACATATTTCGGAATTTTTTACGAAAATCTGGGTTTTTATTATTCATTTATTTCAGAATGTATAATATGATAGACTGCAATTTTTAGAGCGATAACTTAGAAAGGATCTTTGTTTTTATATAAAAGTAATAAACTGAACATTATTTACTATAATTAAGAAAATATAAGCATTAATCGACTGGCCGCGGCCAAAAAATTGTTTTTTGTGTTCTAGGGAAAACAAAAATTTAATGAATATTTATATGTACGCATAATATGTTTTTTTATACGTATAAAGTTTACTTCATTACCTAGAATCTGTACTTAAGTATTTAAGAAATATTTAATATTAACAAAGTTATAGGTTTTTAAAAATGCAATAAATTTTTCATTTTTGGTGATATCAAAACTTTTTTTATTCATATAAAGAGATGATTTTAAAAAATATTTTGTATTTATAACCGCACTTTGAGTCTTCATTCACTTTTAAAAAGCTTGATTAAAAATACATTAATTATTATTTTAAAATAAAAATTCTAAAGTATGAAAAATAACATTGTCATAAACCAGAATGCTGATGGCCGCGGCAGAGGCTGGATGTGTTTTTGTAGACGAATATTCCTTGTCATTTATTTCACAATTAAACATACTTCTACGCCAAATTTGATATTTATATGAATTATTATTGTATAATACGTACAAAAGCAATTGATATCTCCCATATAATATGGTTTTATATGGATTGGTCGAACGGTTTCATCCTTTTTAGCTTTGAACACACGTCACTATTTCAGTCTGCTATGTTTAGTCCAGCTTCAAAAATTCAAGACTCCATAAGAGTCAAAATACAGACTGTATGTGCCGTACGCATACGCGTTGGCTATCTATAATGTATTGTTTGTCATTTAATATTACGGTATACGTTATGATTTGAAAAGTATTTCAAGATTGTTCAAGGGTTGTCTGGGTATTCCGCTGGCGCTCGAAATCAAGGTATATATGACAATCTCTTTCTATCAAAACCTTACTGTTTTAGCAATGTATACACGTAAATATGTGACGAAAGTGTAATTTTTATTGGATTTACATTCAGATGACATCTCGCGCACAGCTTGAATGCGCATGATCTTTGTTTGACAGATTCGATAGTTTGCGAAACGGATGTCCAGCCTTAATAACTAAAGAAATTATAATATCTAAATAATAATAATTCTACAACTCTGTTGTAGCTTGCTAATATTTCATCATTACTTTTACGTGTATCTTTTCAGGAGTAAAAAAACTGTTGAACAATTCTGAAATAAAAAAAAAACAAAAATGCACACTACATATACATTGCTTTCACACTTCATCATTCTGCTTGAAGAGGTGGTTACCTGATTCTTTTTAATTTAAATTAGTTGATCCGTTGATCAGTGACCGAAAATGAAAACTATTTCAAGTAGAATTTATATTTCTTTTGAAAACAATTTATTTTATTCCTTTTAAAATTAACTCTAGGTAGAGCTCTTTCCATTTAAGAAAAACAATTAAATTAATATGTGTAAGCCTATAAATTGTGTTTTGACAGTTTGTATGATCACACAGTAAGTAAGTCAATTTGGATGTTTATTTGTTTTTTATTGTTTTTATTTTATTTCATAGGTGTATTAAACTACTACGTAATGGACGGGGCTTCCATACTACCAGTGATAGCCCTGGGTGTAGAACAAGGAGACAGAGTGTTGGACCTGTGCGCCGCACCAGGTGGGAAGTCTCTCACCATCCTGCAGATGATGCGTGCTGATGTACTCGTCGCTAACGATTCTTCTCCCTCTAGAGTCAGCAGGTTCACTATTTCTCTTTTATAGTTTTCGTTTTCCAATGTTTGAAATGTTAATCGAGTCTTATTCGTTACTATCAAAATCATTTGTTTTAATTTTCAGAATACAAAAGGTATTTAGCGAATATCTTTACGATTTCGCTTCAAACAACAAGTGGAGAGAGAGAGTAATTCTAAACCAGACAGATGGTATTTTTTTTTCTGATCATCAAAGTTTTGATAAAGTAAGTAGTTCTAATCGTTATTTTGTATTAATTATACCAAAATAGGTAATACATATATCGTTCTCTTCCATTATGTAGGTTCTTGTTGATGTTCCGTGTACAACAGATCGCCATTCGCTGAAGGAAAATGATAACAATATATTTAAACCGAGTAGAAACAAAGAGCGGCTTAAGTTACCAGAACTCCAAGCCAGTCTTCTAAGGTATTGTAAAATATTTATGTTAATTAACTGCAATTAATTAATTTTACTATGCCATGTCAGGTAAACAAAACAAATGGCTTATCAATTGGAAGCGGCGATTGTAAATATCGCTATGTGGGCCAAAGTATTGCCACGGTAAAAGATAGAGCTTATTCTATGTATTCCGGGTCTCTTCTTCTTTATTTCATCTCAATTGGTTTATTAGGCTAACGAAATACTGTCTGTTTATTATTCGCCCTTATCTAAGTAGTCTATCATGATAATGCTCTTAAAATCACAAAAAAACTGACACCATATGATACCAGGTAAGCAAAATTGACTTGTGCTGAGGAAATGTTTGGATATATGTACATTTTGGAAAAACACCAAGTTTCAATCCGAAGTTGAAATACATATGAAATCTTTAGTAATTCTACTATTTCCTTAATATGTAGTAATTTAGCTATCTTGCAAACCCATGGCTTTGTTGACCTTTCTGGAATTACCGCGGTTGAATGTTTTACGCTGCAAGGGCCATTTTCCCCTTCCTGCCGTTTGCGTTTAAACTCGGCTGCCCACTTTTAACCGCAGTATTTATTATTAGAAATTTTTTTTCGAGGCTTCGGCATTAAATATTTTTAACCTCCCATCATATGTATGTAAAAGATCAGGAAATATTTGTTTGTGGTAGTGAAAAGACCTTTACTACCTTTAGGCCGGTCGTACTTTGGATACGAATTATTACGTACGTATTGAGCGCGCATATTGATTGCGTCTTGCGTTGGTGACGATCAGTTACTTTTCGCATTTCTCCAATAACGTTTGTGCCAAATTAATAATCTGTACCTTCTGGAAAACTCTCTTCTTACTCGTAGGCTGCTACGGCGTCGTCGGCATCTTAGAACCAAATGGGTGAACGAAATATAATATACTAGAAGGGATGAATTTGGTAAATTCCATCATATTATGGCAGACTTAAATAATGACAAATTTCATGACTATCTATCTAATAGATTCACAATTGCTGGGGAGAATCGAAGTGCAACGAGAGCTCATAACATCGGAGAAATATTTAAAAGTTTTTTGGTTCGAAGTACATAATTATACCTCACCTTCATTAAACCAAATTATTTAACTTACAGGTATTTTTAATTCTTTAGAGATTCTCCGCCATGATGGTCACGCAGTAGAATTGCTTTGGTCCCACAAACATTTGCGGTCATGTGTCAAATTGACAAAATTTTCAATATCCATCATATGAAATCGAAATTTCCAAACAAATCCGGATCGTGTCGGACGTCGATCTATACATGCGTGCATGCACTACTAAATCGTTTACAGTGTGCGATGTTCAATACTACTTCGAAGGTCAGGAATGTACTTGCGTATTCGTACGTATGCGTACTACTCAATTTCGTACGAAAACGCATCCAGTGTGCGGCCGGCGTTAGAAGATGGTAGTGGTGTGGCAAAGACAAAAATTGATTTAGAGTTGCTGCTTATTAGCTAACAGCATCGCATTGATTTATAAATCAATCTTAAATAATGCCTTGATTGACTTAATTGTTACCATTCTCTAACTACACAGTAACTAAAATCAATATACATAATGAGGTATCAAGAGTTTTTCCATTTTCAGCAATGCACTATCGGTGTGTCGCGTGGGAGGAAGTGTGGTATACAGCACTTGCTCCCTGAGCCCCATCCAGAATGATGGTGTGGTCCACTTGGCGCTTAAGCAGGCTTTCGAGGAAAAGAGAATCAAAGCTACCATCAAGTAATCATTTTCATTTGATACTCTTTCATATTTGTGCTTTGAAGTGCAAATAAATTTATGCGCCTGTTTTTCATCAGGAATCCGTTATCCTTTAATTTTTATTGCGTCTTCTTTCTCCCAAATGTTCTTCGTTAAAAAAGCCTCTATTTTTTATTTGTCAATTTCAGTAAAATATTTTGAAACATATTCGTATAAAATTGACCATCTTGTCATGATCGTAGAACAATGACGGATGTACAAAAAATTCCATATTGACTTTTTTGGATCGTTAAAAAGTGAAAAAAAGAAGCCATCTAATGGTATATAAAAAGTGTATTTTTTCTCATTCATTTAACTGTTGTTATATGAAGTCGGTATAACGACGGTTCTGATTTGCGATCGTAGAACAATGCAGCATATGTAAAAACGTCCTACTGCGCTGACTGTATTTGAGGTTTTAAAGGTTTAATTAACTAACCCAAGTTTTAAAGGAAAATCTTTTGTAGTTATCGGGCTATGACATAAAGTGTCTTTATGTAAATAAAACTTCAAACTGCTCTCCTGCAAACTTGAGAAAAACCCCATGCGTCGTTTTTCTACGATTTTGACGATCTGTGCATAACATAAATTCAAGCGGGACATTAAATGTACATATTACTCCTAGCATAAGAAATATGCATACCCACCTTCATAGTTACATATTTACAATATGTCACGTCTTATGTATTAAATCTGTATAAAATCTTTAGCTTGCTACTAAAGACAAAAAGAATTTGAGATTAGTGTCCTCATAACTTTTCCATACAAATAAACATTGCACATTTATTAATTTGTACTTTATCTTAAGGTCCTACTTTATTTTCATTTGTGCAGATTATTCACAAAGAGCATCCAGCCGATCAAAGCCTTATTTCGAATTGGAGAGGGAAGAACTGCACCGCGATACGGCCACCTAATCACACCACACCTGTCTGCCAACTTCGGACCAGCTTACTTCTCCAAATTAGTCAGAACTCAGTGATGTCTAGTGTATTTTTGTATTGTAGAAAATATGATATATTAAATTAGTCTTGTTAAACATTGTTATTATTTCAGTATTTTTACTTCCTTTCTTTTAACTCGTGGCGTCTGCTTGCTTGCTTGACGAAAACACTTTGGATCGATTTTTAATCCTTTTCCCGTAATCCAATTGAGCTGAAACTTTGCAAGTAGACTCATGGCGACGATCAAGTAGATCTATCAAATTTTCGTTAAAAATATAATAATTATAGTATAATTTTGGATTTTACAAATTTTTAATGGTTTTTTCATACAATTCAGTAAGTTGTATGAAGATTCCGATGCATATGGTAGACACGAAACCCGAAAATGAGAATTGTATTGTAGAAATTTGGTTTTTACTTTTTTTTTACTAATCTTGAAAATTGTGAGGGAAATGCATGTTTAAGAATGATTAATTTTGGATCATACAAACACAAAAGTGGTAAAAGTTAAAACCACTTTGCAAAGCTAATAACTTTGCGAGTTTTTGTCCCATCCTGAAAATGAAAACTTTTTCTGAAACCCTCTTTGGGACCTGATTTTTATTTTATTTTCGGGACCACCCCCTCTACACAAAAACAAATTATTATTTTCATTTTTAGACTCTTTTGCAATTAAACATGGTGTCGTAGAAAAATAATAGAAAATATGAATGGTGTAAAATCCGACTGTCTTTCTTTTGTATGTTGGAATTTTGTATCCGTCTCTTTCTCGCGGAGTAACAAAAATAAAACCCCTTTTTTAAACTTTTTTTACCGAGCGTAGTGTATCTGCGACTGTGTGCGCATAGTTTGAATGAAATTCAAAAATTAAGTATCTTGATCGAATAATAGTTAGAGGCCATCTTTTGCCCATTTTTTTTTTTTTGCCCCTTCCTTCTTTTTTTTGCAAAGTTACAAGCAAAATCACATTTATTTTCAAATAACACATATTCAGTTTTTCTCCAAGATGCTAAGAACGGCACTCGAAAGACTAGGTTCCTAAATAATCCACACTTGTGTGACGTCATTATGATAAAGCAGTATAGATGAAAATTAGTTGTTCCTGGAAGCATCCATCCTATACAAAAGAGGAAAGAAGAAGTTTGAATGACATCAAATGAAAAATTCTGCATTTAGGTCTTTTTCTTGCATATAAAGAATTTATAATTGTTTTTATGGTTAAATTATTATGAGATTTATGATTTTCGGCGAATTTCGCAATCGCATTGCGATTTTTTTGTGCGAGAGAAGTGTTTTGAATTTCGAATTAACAGGATTCTGCTTAATTGTAATTTTTTTTATTGGATCCCTTGAATTTCGAATTAACAAGATTTTACTATATTAATAAATTCATTGGTTTTTTAATCTCGAGGAGACTCATTTACTTTAGTCGTCAGTTTTAGTTTTTTAATAATGATGCACTGAATGAGTCAATATTCTGATGTTGCAGACTATATTTAAAAAGTAGCAAGCTCAAATTATTACATTCTGATTCACTTCAGAATTTTAATTTTAACTAAATCGTTCCTCAAGTGACACTAAAACAGTTAAAGTAAAGTTACTTACTAAACTTAAACAAGTAAGAAATTTAAAATGGATGATAATTATACGCCTGGAAATGTAGAATAATATAAGGCAAAATAAATTAACTTTATTTTATTCAAATAATAGATTACATTATTTCAAATACATATTTAAGTAACAAATAATAATATTATAGACTTACAAACATACATTTTGTATATAAAGCAAAACATTTTTGTAGAAACAAAATGAATTATTATTAGTATGAAACATAATTATTCACTTGTTCAATTCATAATCTAGAAAAATAAACAATTTTGGAGTGTGGCGAGCAACGTCACAACATTGGAAACCGGGTGATTTCAAAGATTGAATTAAGAGATAAGTTGCTGATGTAAACGATATTTCAAAAGAATTATTATGAAGCGATCGTTAAAAAATCACTTTGTAAACAATCCTAAACGACAATAATATAAAAGCTGCGTATTCACAGTGTAATACAATTTTTCATGGCATACTTACCATGTAGAATATTTCTAAGGAGCTCTTAAGTATCTCTCAAGTTTTCTTCATTCAGTAAGTATTCCGATAAGCTCAAACGGTACAACTTTGCTTTTAAAATAAAATTATAATAAAGTCTCTACAGTACTTAGTATAATTTTTATTAAAAATATATTTTATAGACCATAATAATGCATATATTAAATTTGTAACAGAAATATTAAATGAATATCATTCAACACAATGTCCTTAGCATTACCCTAACATACCCACATAAGTAAATGAAACTCTTGTGACGACTGGCAATATAAGCAGATTAAGATGAATCATTATTCTTGTTTGTCATGACACGGTAGCAATTACACATATTGTACATATATGTTTGTCATGGCACTCTAACAGTTACACATACATCTGTATTCATAAACATCAAATTTTATTTTAACAATATATTATGCATTTAAATAATTAGCACATCCAGATATTGGGAGATAACAATCTTATGGAGTTAACATATTTTGCTGTGCAAATTTGTTACACTAATTAAACTTAATTTAAAGGGTGAGTTTTTCTAACATAATTACCTATATTTAATCATTTATGCTACGTGAGTACAATATTTACTAACAGTATAATATCTTATTTGCATATTTTCATCACAATATTCAAACGTTCATCTCAAAAATTTTATTAATTAATGTTTTTGTTTAAAACAAATTCTGTAAATTATTACCATATTTTTTATTACTTTGGTATACAGTACAGTTTTCATAATCAATTTTCTCATAAATGTTTTATTTTTCAAATAAGAACCTACCTTATTATTTTGTGATTTATAAAAAAACAGTACATAGAGTGTTAATATTCAAAATCTAAGACAGCTCTATTCTAAGAAGTCACCGACAAGCATTGCATACAGTTTATATATTTTTAAGTATTTGCATATTTTACATCGGTTTTATTTTATTATATAAAACGTGGGTTATATTTTAAAACAATATTACATTATTTGGGAGTAGAAGCTCTTCATATTAATTTACTATTCACCCAATATGACAGGGTGTTGAATATTGCTAGATATACTATTCATTACACTCGTTCATAAAAAAGAGATAAACAGAAAAAAATTGCATCATAATATTGGCACTAACATAAGTAAATACTGTATCATTTGTCAATTTTTATATTCTTATTAACGCTATTTATTTGCTCATTCCTTATTTTTGTCCAAAAATTTCACTCGAAACGATGATATTACTATTTTTTGTAATATAATAATATAAGTAGAATCATTCTACAAGCTAACGTATTAGTTGTTACATAAACGTTGATCATTCAAAAGTACTCTCACACTTATTTAATCTCTTAACTATTAAATATACCTTACTTAATGAGACCCAGAATGGGTATTAATAAATATGTTTCCATCGAATAGTCCTTTAGAAAAAAGTGATACCAAATTGACCATTTTGAACACAAGTGGGCAAATGACTCAGTATCTATTTATGTATATTTTATTTGATGGAAACTTATTCAGTACATCTAAAACATTTGTAGATCAAATATTCCCTAAACATTTAAAGCAAAATGTTATTTTCTATAATTGAAGTCTTTGTGAAGTCAAGTGAATTCAAGAAGATGGACTATCTGGTTACATATGTGTACATTTCTGAAGATTTGATGGCGGCCATCACAAGGAATGACTGAAGCAGCTTTCAATTATGTAATAAATGTATTATGTATGAAACTCGTGTTTCCTCAGTTGAGAATAAATAAAAATCAATGCTTGCGTTCTACCAGGACATATTAACAGCTGTAAAATCTCACACCTGACAGAATTCAAAACAGAGCATTGAAAGCGGATGTCTGCGGAAAATACTGCAGCTTGATTTTTATAAAGAATACGGAGGTAAAAATAGAACACAGACACTTCATTCAGCTGGTACGAATCAGGATCACCTCTTTGAACTGAGTATTGTTTCCCGCCATTACTGAAGATCAAGCATGATCATCGGCTGTAATAATGAAAATATGCAGGACTGAATGGAAGGCAGCATCAATTTGGTGATCTGCAATAACAGACTTCTTATTACTAGGCAATCTGCCCTCAAAGAGCGGCTTTACATACTCAAAAGAAGAGAATAATAAGAATTTATCTAGTTACAAATAAGACTGATACATATTGAAGTAACGTACAACTCTAGTACTTTCACCTTATAATATGTATTTAATTGATGATCTAAATTCAAATTTTAAATTGTTTAGATACGTAATGATTTCTCCGACTCTAACACCATCAAACCAAATGCTATTCTCATTCTTTAAATATGTATGAGAAATCAGGCGATGCTTCATTAAAAAAATTTTTTGAATATATCGACAGTCTCTACATAATATACTGTTGAATCTGCAATTTTTTTTTCAATTTACTATCTTGAATTATCCAATTTACTCTGTATTTATGGACAATGTTAAAAAAAAATTGTTTCAAACATCATATATTAAAAGAAAATTAACCTTATTTTAACATTATCCGAAAATATAGAGTAAATTGGATGCTTTAAGATACTAAAGTGATGATTGAATTTTTGCAAATTCTACAGTATTCTACGTAGGGACCTTCTACATGTATTTCAATTCAAGCGTAAATTGGATACAGTTTCAGGTAAGGAAATTATTGTTTAATATTTCTATTGTGACTTTATTATAGGATTTCCTGTACCTATCTGTCTCCTGTCTTATTCGAAGGGAGGACAGAATTAATCTTGAGGGGTGAGTTTGGCAACATCGTTAGACTTTTCATTGAGCGGCTGTCCTTCCATTTTTTCCTCATCTCCAGTCTTCTGCGCACGATTCCATGGCTGCTCCTCTCCGGACCCAAAGATCATGTAAGCCAGAATCTCAACAATGTATAGTCCGATAGTCACAAAAAAGATTATACGCCAGGCAGATATCGTTTGCTGAAACAATATACAATTCATTATCGAGCATTTATTCAGATTCTTCTAATTTATTTTTATTTGTTTAGTTCATAAAACATGTACTGACTTAGGCCCGGTTCTTTCAAGTTGGATTAACATAAAAATTCGTTTAAAGCATAGATTTTTACGAAAATGGATCATTTCCGTAAAAATCTACGCTTTAAACAAACTTTTACTTTAACCCAAGTTGAAACAACCGACCCTAAGTAATCTATAATCGCTGCAGTGTTATATAATTATATAATTACTCAGATTTTCCCAAAATCTAAAAGAAGGTACTGCACTGTGGTGTAATTATACAAGTATTCTAACAGAAACAGAATTTCCCTAAATAGCCAAAAAGCAGTTAACGTGGGCTATATTTTATAAACATGTTATCTTTTGCGAATTGTCATATGTATATATGCAGCCTTTCAAGAGGTTAAAATAAAGATGTTTAGATATCTCATCAATATTTTTATTATTTATTTGAAAGAAGCTAAGTTAAGCGCTTGTGATGTAAAATTTGGACTTATTTGGTGGTTGATGTGACTCGAATCTCTGACTACTAGATCTCTAGGCTAGTATCTTACCACTGCGCCAAACAAGCCAAAATCTTATCAATGTATGGGGACATTTGAAATGCTTTTTGGTCTATTTTATCGAGTAGTCACAAGTTCAATACAGACTGGCAAGTTAGTTCTGCTTTTCATAGTGTGAATGACGTGACCTAATCGTGTATAAAGTGGTTGAGCCTTGGCTCACCGAACCGAAGCTACCAACTAAAATTTTTTTAAATTTAACCGAAATTAATAAACCATCTAATATAAGTTCTAATTCAGATACACAACCTAAAATACTCTTACTGATCTCGATCGTACTGTTCCGAAATACACATTATAAAATAGATAATAACCTATAAGTATCTCTACGTAGATAAAAGGTTAGAATTATCCGTTTTGAATGAACTGAAAGGATTATTTTGTAAGAACGCGATGCGGTCGTAATGTTTCTTATCGATGTTTAATTAATATCAAAATCCTATTAAGTTACCGCAAGTTTCATTCTAAATGCAAATACTACCTAATGGCTTTTATCCTAGTTTACCAGGATATCTCTCTATACTAGATTATCTATTAAATGGCTCATGATGTCGTTTTTTTTCTAATTTATAAATAAATAAATCACTATACTCTCACTCAATTACTATAGAAACGTCTAAGTTATTGGCTCGTGATATCGTCTTTAGTCTATAACTCCCCCTCTATTGTGACGCACGTGGCAACCCTAATATTTCAGAAAACGTGTTGGAAATTCTATATTTACACATACAAAGATAATAATATACTTATAATTTTAATTCGGACTTGACTACAATACGTATAAAATTTATTGTTTAGAGTTTACATTTACTGGAATAACTAACCATAACAGAAACGTAAAATATCTGAAAGAAAAGGCACATTTACATATCATTTTGTTTTTAAATTTGCTTACTTTTGTTGGCTGCTTCTATATACAATTTATAGTTTGGAGAAAAACACATAATCAGATTGTTTCAGTGATTCGCCTCTGGATTGGTTATCTTGGTAGAAACTGTATTTATCTGCAAACCGAGAGTCTAATAATTTGAAAATAGGTCTACTTCCGAGTATGTGGTGTCTGTCGCTAACAGAACTTCACTTTTCTCGTTAGGAATTTATTTAACAAGTTTTTAAAAATGAATCTATGGAAAGGAGGATCGATGTCCGTGGGTAATGACATATCCTCGGTTTCCGCGTAAAGGGGCCCCATCGTCCCGCCCCTAAAATGCCATGAAAAACTTCCTTCTATACATTTTCTCTGGCGTTTCCTTTACCTTGATAAACAACCCGAAGCTAAATCTTGATATAGCCACGTAGTATGTTCCATTGCCTCGACAAATCGTCAGCATTCCGAGGAAAATGTAAATCCAAGGTATACCAAAACTTTAGGGATCACTTGCGTCTAAAGATTAAGTTGGAAGATATTAATAGTGGCATCTAATTCTTTTTAGGGGTCCTTGCGTCTAGAAGAATGTTGGTTATTAGTTTAAAGCTGATTATTGCAATTTATCCTCTGTGGAGTATAAAGATAATTTCTTGGTAAATGAAAATGTGAATTCCTCCTCGTAGAATGAAGACAAGTATGTTTAACCAATGGAACATTCCACGTGAACAGAATATATTAACCATGTGTCAATACATTCATAGATATCCAAAGCGTAGTGAATAAATCTACCTCACCAACTTCCTATGACCATGTGACTATATTTATACAATAATTAAACGAGTTATCTGAGCAAAATAATTCGTGTAGATAACGGGAATACTTTATTTCAAATATCGTTGAAGCATTTTTTAACGTCCGAACGAAATCGCAATATTCAGGGGTGTATCCTGAATCGGTTGCGCATAATTAATAACCCGATTCACTTTCTCTCCCTCCCGTTCATATAAGTCAGAATCAAATATTTCGAAATCACAGCGCTCTCACCCAGAAGTTTCTTCCTTCAATCAAGTACAGGTGTAATTTCGCCCCATTGAGGAATGACCCATCTGTACTTCTTGAAATTCCCTAGTTAGAACTAGTTCTTTATATATAGGGAATATGCACGTAATTATGGATTTTTGTCCTCATGATTGAACGTCTCCTTGGCAAAAAGCGGGGCAAACCCAAAACAATCAACCCACTTCATTCGCTCCCTCTCTTGCGTTCAAATGATTTGAATTACGTATAATGGGATTAAAATAGATTGGTTCTTGTCTTTTTCCACTCCATAGTCATATTATTTCAATCCTAACTGTATTATTTATAATGAATCTAAAATATATTGGATAACTCTTGGTTGTTCTAGTATAACTGATCCATCAGAAATCACGCCGAACTAATTCCGGGGGTCAACAACACAGACTTCGGACCAAACGTCATACCTAATGAGTTATTTCGGGCAGTCTCCTTTTTAGGTATAAAAAGCCTTACTTATAAACCCATTGTCGGACGTATATCATGGTCTTTATACTCCATGCTTGCTACCACCAAAACTGAACGATGCCATCGCAAGACGAGTCATGTTATTTCAATCCTAAATGCATTATTTATAATGAATCTAAAAATGAATTGGTTACCGCTTTCAGTCAAACACTGTCTCTTCTCATAAATATATTGGATAACTCTTGGTTGTTCTAGTATAACTGATCCATCAGAAATCACGCCGAACTAATTCCGGGGGGTCAACAACACAGACTTCGGACCAAACGTCATACCTAATGAGTTATTTCGGGCAGTCTCCTTTTCAGGTATATAAAGCCTTACTTATAAACCCATTGTCGGACGTATATCATGGTCTTTATACTCCATGCTTGCTACCACCAAAACTGAACGATGCCATCGCAAGACGAGTCTTGTTATTTCAATCCTAACTGCATTATTTATAATGAATCTAAAAATGAATTGGTTACCGCTTTCAGTCAAACACTGTCTCTTCTCATATTCATACAAGTCGGGATTAACTATTTCGCAACTACAGCGCTCTCACCTAGAAGTTACTTCCTTCAATCAAGTACAGGTGTAATTTCGCCCCATTGAGGAATGACCCATCTGTACTTTTTGAAATTCTCTAGTTAGAACCAGTTCTTTATATATAGAGAATATGCACGTAATTATGGATTTTTGTCCTCATGATTGAACGTCTCCCAGGGGTCGAACGACGCAATCTCAAAACAACCAAATTCGACTACATTTTAAATCCTCTTTCAAATGATTTGAATTATGCTTAATGAAATTAAATTTGTATCTTTCCTAAGAATATACTGCCTACTTCGATATTAACTGTAGATAAATTTGCTTTAGAAAAATTTTAGAACATTTAGAAACAGTTTAACAATACTATTATATAGACTAAAAAGGTACTCATCCTGAAATCTTGTAGTGGCTTGAATCCGTAGCTCAGAAGGCCCTTCCTCCAGACTCTGCATAAGTGTGAATCTTGTTCCTCCAGCTTCCCATTTGGCACATATCTCTTCTTCATTCTCTCGATGGTTATAAATACATTTAAAAGAATCCTAACTGTTTTTATTCCAATAATGAGATCCCGATTTAAATTCAAAAATGATTTTAAAACAATCGAAGCACAAGACAAAGTAACGCATCCCTAAATTTCGACTATAAACCAGACGTTAATTATTTCGCTCTATATTGACGCTTGTATGATGGCGTCATAACAGATAAAATTTTGTTTGTCTTTCGAAAATGCGTCAAAACGCAGGCATTTGTAATAATCCTATATTTTAATACTGACATTTTGACACTATAACAGCGAAGAATTTGGATGCTTTCGTAACTGATTGTTAAATACCGAAACCAATTGCTTTGGAAATTATATCTCAGATACCGAAAAAAACGCGCGAAACAAACAAAACGAGCGTGGCCTAACGGTTGAAATCCCTTCAAAAAAACTCTCGAGTTAACGCTCCAACACCTACTTATAAACTTTTTTCCATCGGAAATTCCTTCTAGAAGCTTCCCCCTCCACCAAAGATCTCATTGGTTAATTTCTATCATGTGACAAATCAGGCCTATCACGAGCCAACATCTATGTACGCGTCTACATGGGTGTAGTGAAACTTTTCTCCAATACGAATAATATTATTATTTTTTTGAATCGACGTCCTGTCGTCAGTGGCGCAGTCGTGACTCTCACAACACAAGTAATAAATAAATCTTAAATAGTTCTTTTGGAGATATTCGATATAATTATTATTTTATTTCTTATTTCTTGTAATAGGTTGGCAGGTTAAATTCATCACAGCTTCCTCCTGGCTGTCGTATTGTTTGATTGCACAAGCAAGGGATACGACACCATTTTTTTTTTTATAATTTTTTTTATTTTATTTTATTTTTTATTTATTTATTTTTTTCCTCCTTTTTTTTAAATTTTATTATGTACTGATATCTGTAGATAATTCTTATATCTTGGAAAACTCCTATATATACATATATACATACATACATACATACATACACATATATATTAGTATTTATGGGTCCTTATATTTTTTGTTTCCATTTTAATTTTATATATTTTTTTTTGTAGTTTTTTTTTCACTTTGCTAATTCCAATCATGTGACATATGTACTTCAGAATCTTCCTCCCGTATTTAAGATATAAAATACATTCTAAAT
>JADDOH010015888.1:0-11536 GCA_016648135.1 Agrypnia vestita | reverse complement strand
AATCACTAACTGGATGACAGATATTGTAGCACACATACACACAAGGAGGACGTTATGTTAAATACATGACTGGAAGGTTGTTATTGGAAAACACATGCGCAACTAGAGGATATGGACAGTTTACAGAGAACTTCAACTTCTGTTGGGACCTTTTACTATTACTATTCTTTCGCCTTTTTTCTTAACCGTGGATGAACTAGAGTGAGGGGGTTTATGTTCTGCATGTGCTCGGCGTAGAGGGAATAGTTTTCTTGTTTCTAGGATCTAATACAGTTTTACAGGCGCTGATATTAAAATATATATACAAGGGAAATAAGGGCTACACAGGCGCTGGTAATTGCCCAATTTTGGAGAGGACTCGTTATATTACTTCGGATCTGGATGCCATCTCGGAAGCAGACCAACTACAGAATTAAGATAAGAACCTTTAATATTATTTATTCCTGATGTTTTCTTATGTGTATCAAATGGAATGTTCGTGCTATATAATTTGTCATTGTCACATGGTCACTATTCATTTCATTACGTGGGTTCAGAGTTCGACGGTAACGGACGCGGAAACAAATTAGTACTGATGTCGGGACGTAACGTCGGGATTATATCTTAATTATCTTTAGGATAGAAGCGAGGTCATCATACGTGCATTCTGCATTTCAAACGTTTTACTAACATATATAAATACATATTATTGCGTTTTACAAATTGAATATGATCGCGGAAAATAGGTATTTCGCCCGGTTGTGCAATATTAACTTCCTTCGTAGCATAATGAGATCTTATTACCGGCGCTAGACTCTTAAGGTTAGGCACGCGGGGATTATAAATGGGATAATGAACGAGAACCGAATGGGGAAGTTCGTCTCTTCATGGTCGGGAGGCGAGAAGTCGTACGTCTTTCACGCCCCGTGATCTTGGGAGGCTGAATTTCGATTGTGGAAAAAGATGAAGTTGGATCTACTCGCGTGGCAAGACAGGGTCGAATGTCGGAGCGCGCGTTCTCGGCTATGGAGTCTGATAGATTGGAGAGACACCTTAGGTCAGGGACTAGGTAGGGCCATCTTAACTGTATCTACCCGGTTGTGACTGGGTTTTAAAGCCAAGAATTACAGGATGGTCTGAAGGTCTTGATGCGGTTACCCCTTTAACATCTAAGGGGAAGAACCTCTCACGTCTTTTCAGTCCCCTTGGTGCGACGAGCTCGGGCTCTGGTTATGAATGTATGTGAATGTAATAACTTCGTACTCAAGGACGAGATAGGACGTTCCTCATGAACGAGAAATTATAAGAGGCAGGTAGCAGTTCGACGATCAACACTTATGCTCGGGACCGCTTTAATGAACGAGATCTGTCAGCAGTTTAACAATCAACTTTATGATCGGGACCGCATTCAGGAGCACGATGGCATTACTAACATCATCATTCTCATCATTCACCACCTTTTCTAACTTGCTGTATACAGAGACCTTCGGGGTTCTCCCTTCCCGGCCAGCGAGAAACATATCAGGAACTTCACAATCAACTGTAATAATCATGCTGTTTTACCATCATTTAATATCTCTAGTCAATAAGACTACACCGTGGGATCAATCACATCAACTATATTTGGCGATGCTAACATGGCTCTGACTGACGCGCTCAAGGGAGAGTCTTTTCCAGTCACCCCGTTAGTTCATTCAGCCCTTTAATCAGCAGTAAACATCATAATAATCCGGCTCATGTAGCCGCAACGTGGGATCCTCATCATATACACCAGTCAATTTGACTGCCCCGCGGGACAATCTACAAACCTTAATATCCGACGCGGGATTTCTTCCTGATATGTTTGTCGCCGGGAAGCGAGGACTTCGGGGGATTCCAGCAGGAGCAATAGAGTCTCGGCTTGATCTTGGTCTGCAGCTTAGTGTGGGAGGTTATGTCTAAACAGGAGTTAACCACCGGATGCGGCGATGCTCTGGGGCCGCATCCCCCTCCCCCCTACAGGGGGGGGGGGCATCTAGAATCCACGTTTGAACAGAAGTGGTTAGACACTTCTTAAATTTCACTTACAAATCTGTATCTTCCATTCCCTTAGAATCTCGGGCTGCGATAATGTCAGACAAAGCTTGCCCTGAGCCTCTGTTGCGCCTAGTTGTTGTGAATATATATATGTTTGTCTTCCCCTACTATGTACTATGAACAGATTGAGCAGATTGGACAACGTGAGACGCGCTATCGGTAGGTTTCTTACTTGTGTTTTGAATATAACGTATGCTATTATATCTTGTAAATCTGTCATAAATGGGTGCCGCATGTGGTTGTGCTGACACTGTTCTAAGCTGCTATTATGAGATGTTGATAATCAATGCGGGCGGAATCTTTAGCGTATGCCGTTAACTTGGCAACGATTGTATTGTTTTATATTACAGTATTTTAACCCCGATGGTATTATAGTTATGGCGGTTCAATGTAAGGGAGTTTTGCTACTAGCGTTTATTCCTAGGCTACGCCGCATATAATTGGCTTTTAGGCCAACTCCGGACGTGGACGATATCGGCTATCTCTCATATAGGCGAAACTGTAGAGTTCTAGAGCGGTTTCTAGAAGGACGAGTACGGATTAGTTACGTGCGTTTGTTATTTCCATAGTTAGGTAAGAATTCGATCTATATTAGTCTAGTCGCGTTAATAAGAATACGAATCTCACCACATATCAAAAGAATTTTGGATAGCTACGGACACAACGGAGGAGGAATTTTCCTAACCACTAGATAGATCACGACTGGCCAATTTTGAAAATATAAATTCTTAACAAAAAAAAAATAAATAAAATATTAGCTTTCATGTAAATATACTTCCGAAGTTCTAAGTTCAACTTAAGTTTTCATCTAGTAGCTTAAAGCATAAAGTGTGTGCTTAAAAGTCCCAAAAGCTGTAATAAAGCTCAATTCGGTAGCTTAAAGTCTCAAGCTTTGGGCTTTTCGTAAAACTTACATTATTAAACTTTATAGTTAGGTATTTAGCTTAGGTGTACAGGTAGATACGTTACAACCGACACAGTAGGCGCGCCTATTTTGAAACAATCTGAAGCATTTGCGGCCTTCCCATAACAAAACTGTGCTAGCAAGCACATTTTTGTCACCCACTCCCACCCACGCACACCACCCCCACCAAACTCGCATATTTTCGATGTGACACCAAGGGCTATCCACCACCATAACCACAGGTGGGTGGTTGTGGAGAATACTTGGCGGGTAAGGAAACACGGTTTTCTTTATATATATTGAATGTACACTTTTTCAATTTACACGTGATAAATATAAGTATATAAAATACCACTTTTTAAATTAAAGTATATTTTTTTTTTACTCACACCAAATAATTATATATGACTTTTACTGTACTTACTTCCAAATGAAATACAGTGGTACCTCCACATACGAGCTTAATTAGTTCCGTAACTTTCCATGTATGTCAATTTTCTCGTATCTCAAAGTTATTTTCTCCATTGAAATTAATTGAAATTCCATAAATCTGTTTTACCCCTAAAAATGCCACACCAGTTGTTTTTGTTACGTGTTTTTGAATATGAAAAATGTATTTATTGATTATAAAAAATGTATTTATATTAAATGACAAATATTGTATAAAAATATTATAACAGAGAATGTAAAGAAATAAACTGATTTCATAAAGACTTTCGTTTACTTTTCATCTGCACGCCATATCAAAAAAAATACATGTCCATGGAGGTTTGATTCTTCCTCCCTTTCAGAATGTTGCGGAAATAAGTTGGGCATGTGTCATTAAATAGGTCAATGCTCGACCGGTTGCAACTTTTTCAGGGTATTTCTTTTCGACGAACTGTAACGAGTGCGAAAATAAAAAATTCATATGCGAGTTGTATTTTTACTACTGCTATCTGCAGTACAAAGCTTTTTCATTTCCATAATCCAATACAGATGTCACTATCAACATTGAGTTATCTATATTTTTATTGGACTTTTTAAAGCAATATCTTTTATAATATGTGTAGGTGTATTAGATTCTTCCGAATTATTAATATAAGTATACCTCAATATTAATAGTGAAATCTGTATATTTATCGACACCATTTATATGTGATAGATATAAGAGTATATAAAATTCATGCACTTCATCTCCAAATGACATCATGACACATGACTCCCAAATCAAAGCCATCAACAACAATTTTTCCACTAATCCTTGTTTTTTTCCGGGTGTAAATATTTTTGTACTGGATTCCACAGCCGCCATACCCTTTTCAACAATTTTGTCAATTACCGATTCAAAATTACTTGAAAAAAATGGAATATTAAATGAATAGTAAAATAAATATATAATTATGGAAAAATCATTATAACGGCATGGCAGCACTAACCTAAAACGGTGGCAATGCGTCTATGAACTTAATCAAAAGGCATAATTGAGGCTTTCAGACGTTGTTCCTTTTCAAAAAACGTGTGGTTTTTCTAAATAATTTTTGGCATGGTGACAAACAAAAACTTTCTTAAAAAACGATAAAAACATTCGTAAACTCTCATATAAACATAATCTGACGACTGACAAGATTCAATATGGTGTCGTTAGTTCCAAATTCGTCCATCCTTCAGGTAAGTTGGGCGGACTATGTATACTCAGGTAGCAATTTGTGTATGTGAGTGCATGCGTGAAGGGAATTGTGTCGTCTCGCACGATTACCTCTGTTAACAGTCTGTAGATCTCGCTACTTTGTACAATTTCGCTGTTTCGATATTGTTTGTTTGTTCTTATATTTTTAATTTTTTTTATTTGGTTTGTAAAAAGAACACATTTTTACATCGATTAATTAAAACATAAATTTACATAGCACTTAAACATAAATATTCCAAAAATATATCAACATCAATCATAAATAGAAACACATTTTCACATCTGGCACAAAGTAAGAAATTTAAAAAAAAACCTGACACAACATAACGTGACCATCCATTAAACTTACTTTTTACGTATTTTGCACTTAACCTAAGAAAAGTAGTGAGACTATTCACTTCTTTCACATTTGCTGGCAGTTCATTGAACAATTTAAGATCTTTATAGTACCTACAGACTATTTTGTGTCCCTATCGGTTTCGTTTGTGGAAGCCTAAAATCCCCCCTACTTCTCGTAGGATAAGTGTGGACCTCGAAATTGTATTTCATATTTTTATACATGTATATTGGAACTAATCGGTTTTTTATTTTATGTATCATTTTGTATCATTTATTGTCATTACCATTCCCATTGAAAAGGTGCAACAACATTTTTGAAGCATTAATTTATAACATATAATTATTTAATATGTATACTACTTTTAAGAGCACTTTTTAAATGCAGTCAAGTTACAAAATGTCATCCATTTCATCTCGTGCCTTATCCGGTTACTTGGTTTTGCGTGTCTGTAAAAGTTTTGGATCCTCAATATTACTTTCGTGAAGTACCGTATCATCCGCGTAACACGAGTTATTCAAATTTTTCCCATTTATAACAAGTCCTTTAGAGGTCTCTTGCAGAGCTTCATGGAATATTTCTTCAGAACATAATTTGAATAGTGACACACATAATACATGCCTTTCGCACGTTTATTTTTTTTTCGACGCTGGTTATACATATAGGGTTGTATGAAAATATGCATGCATAATTCAAAAAATGATAAACGCACAAACATCACGAAGAAAACATGAAAAGAAAATAATTTTATTCGAATTCAACTATGCGCAGTGAAGCAAAATTATATAGTCAACTGCCGGGAGACATTAGGATTGAAATATTATATTTAAATTGATGTTAATTATATGTATTTTATTTCTATTTATAAAATATAAAACCTTTGTATAATTTAGTAAAAGAAATAAAATATTATCTGAAGAGTGGCAGCCAACAGATGGTTGAGAAGGGCGGCTGAAGGCAGGGAGGACTGTCGGTCTTTGGGGAGGCTCATATCCAGCATTGTAGAGACACGGACTGATATCGGCCCTTAGTAAACTAACCACATCAACAAGTTTCTATGTAAAAAAAATATTGATTATATTATTTGTATATATCTACTTTTTTTATTTGATTAATTACACCAACATGTTTCAGAAAAACCTTTCCTTCGTCAGGGTGTTGTACTTATAACATATAATATCCTGAAGATGGAAAGGTTTTTCTGAAACATGTTGGTGTAATTAATCAGAAGTAGGTATATACAAATAATATAATCAATATTTTTTTCAATGTCGAGCTACAATTTAATAATCAAAAATAATTTTCTATGTAACTGTACTACGTCATGGGAATTACAAATTTTCAATCATAGATATAGCTATTGCATAATTGCTTCAAATATTTGAAATAAGTCCAAAAAAGAACATACATATATTCAACATTAAAAAAATATATAATTTATGGATGTTCTTAGGACGAAATCGGTTGTACTGTGTAAAATGATCACTTAAGCCAGCTATTACAGTTCATAAGCCCTGTGACCACCCTATAAAAACTTATTTGCATGTTTTACATAAAAATAGCTTCGTATTTGTGAGACTTCTATAATTTATCTTAATTAATAAGGTATGTATTTAAAACGTGTGTGAAATGAAATCTTAGAATGAAATATACGTAGAATAATGATGTGGTTTTATTTTAATATAATAAATGAAATACTTGCGCTGTATCTGGTATGTTATTATCATCCCAAAAATGTGCTTTGAGCTATTTTGTGCTGGGATGCTCGTTAGCACAAAATGTCTATCTTGTGGTAAATTAACGTCAATTATCTATTTTGATGATAAATTATTATCAGCAAATTTTTGGAAATTTAATTGTAACGAGACCCAACGACGATTTGTCAAAGGAGAAATATTGTAAGCCGTTAGGGGGAGGTATTTGTGTAGATTACGTTTATCTATATCTATACTAATATATAAAGAGCTAAAGTTTGTAAGTTTGGATGTAGGAGGTAGTCTCCGAAACTAGTCATCCAATTGCAAAAATTCTTTCACCAATGTTTAGAATGGACTTTCAGGGTGGACGTAGGTTATATATTATTCCGTTAAAATAAAATAAATCTTCGTGGTGACCTATTTTACAACTGAATTCGACGAAAACATGGTCAAGCGATGGGTTTTTTACGAACGCTGCCTTAACGGTGAGAGATATTTAAATATTTTCTATAGGGACGTTGTAGAGCTAAAAAGTTCTTTGAAAAATTCCACGATGACATAGGTATACCTACATATAATATATGTTAAGGTTATTACACAAATTGATTAAATATTACTAAACTACGCGTGCGAAACCACGCGGGCACAAGTTCGCACTATTCATAGTGACTGCAAAATAAATAAAAAAAATTATTGATCTTATTTTTTCAATTTCCTCCCACAGCTACGTTTCTATGACAATATTTAAAAAAATAGTTTGATTAAAGTTATGGAAGAATAATTAATAATATGGACATATGATGAGACATCAGAGAAGTACAACACCTTGCATCTCACAATGCAGGGAAATATTGGAAGTCGGGGCCCTAGAAGAAGGAGGAGACATGATGGCTGAAAAACTTGAAACGTTGGTTTAGCCAGTCTACTTTAGAGCTGTTCCGAGCCGCAGAAAACAAAGTTCTCATAGCTAACGTCCGTTGATCGGATAGGGCACGAAAATAAGAAGTCCGTGACAACATTAGATAATTAGAGTGTGATACGCAATCAGCACGTGGCTCATGTTGCGCGGTCACGCAAAGGTTATTATTTATTATTATTTTGGTGTACGGCTAGTCAAAAATATTCATAGGTTTTTGGATGGAATTTTGGGCATATCTCTACTTTTCTCGAAAAGTTTTGAAACGAAGCAGATCCATAGATTTCAGCTGTCAAAACCACTGTCGAAGATTCGCGTATTTCTCTAACGGTATTAAACTTTCTGAAAGGGAGTTCACAACTTTCTGTGGTCTCCAAAACTTTTCCAGTTTGTGACACTCAATATTTCACAGCAATTCTGTAAATATATGTTTTTAATTTGCCAACTTTTGCCAAATTTGAGCAGTTTACTTTGCATTTTATAATATTTACAAATGACACTGAAATTAGAAATTACTTAACATAAAAAAATATGTTTAGTGATTGCTAATGGATGCTTGGGAGCTGAAGCAGTACTACTGATATATAAAATAAATTTTAGAAAAATACTCTGGATATAACTGCAATGAGAAAATGTCAAACAAACTAACAAACAACGAAACAATGCAGTTGACGGTATTACATTGGTGAACATTTTTCACCTAATAATTACTTCGTAAATTTCAAAATGGCATAGTTTTATATTGTACCGCAAACCTCCTTTTCCAGGATGCGCGCAGTTAATGGAGAGAGTCATGTCATGAAAAAATTAATTATTTTATGGTTAACTGATATAGAGTTTCAACAAAAAAAAAATTTTTGTGCGAACGGGTCAGTTTGAAAATAATTTTCAAACTTTTCATACTTAGCAAATGGCGAATGGCAGATCGGTCAATAGTTTTTGAGATATTTCTTCCACCAATTTCCGGACAATATCATTGGAAGACGGCTCACACTGCGGTCAGCTGAATCGGAGGCACTCTGCAGGCTGGTAGTATCAAGCAGACCTGGAGCCACCAAGTTTGCGGAACGTGCTTTCAGCATTGCGGGCCCAGCTGTGTGGAATCAGCTGCCTCCAGTGTTGCGATCCATGAAAAATCAAGAATCCTTCAGGAAGAGGCTAAAAATTCGCTTCTTCAAGATGTCCCATCTGCAAAGCGCCCTTGAAGCGTCTTTCATGCAAAAACAGCGCTTTAAAATTATCATAAATATAAACCAGTTTGAAAAAGAGAATTTATTTCTTATTTTTTATTATTATTTGTTCACACAAAGTGTATTCAGAATATAATTTGGTGATTTACCACTTAGGCTAGGCCCGTTATAGGTAAACCGCCTCACATTTTAAAGTATTTTCTGCAGTTTATTTATATAGAAGAAAAAAGGAGAAAGACAAAATAATAATGCAAGATAGACAATTAATATATGATAAAATCAAAAAGGATATGCAATGTTAGAAAACATTAAAAGTTAGGAATGAGAAATAATGTTATAATTAGTGATGCAAAGAATACTACTTTCACGAATACGAATATCAAGCCTTAGTTTTCGGCGAATATGAATACGAATACGAATAATTCAACAAGGTAATAAATAATACACTGCTGTTATTTTTTTACTAAGAAATTTAATAATTAAAATTTACCACCGGCAAATTTTTGTTCAAAAAGCTTAACATTTATTTTATTTGTTTGTACATTCCCAGCGGTCGAAAATAAATATCAGTATTTTCACGCTTACTAGAGGTCATGTTATTATATTTAATTTGAAATTATTTTATAAGAGTTAATACTTTTAAACATAATGGAAATAAAATGGAACGAACAATACGTATTACAAAACAAAAAGTACATGAAATGAGCACCTAACCTTATTAATAACCCAACGAAACTAGATGAAAGAACTCTTAAGAATGTTATGCTGTGAAACAAGTAACGGTTGACAAATTGAGAACTCAACAAATCCATTCATTCAATATTAGGGGAATCCCCGATAATAGAGTGCGTATGTGTGTTCGGATACACGGTGTACAGCCAAACCGTAATTTGCGTTGCGTTCAGTTATAAATAGTTTGTTTTTAATATTCGTGATGATATTCGGCGAATACGAATATTCGGTAAATATCTACTATTCGGCGAATGCGAATATTCGTATTCGTATTTGTTGCATCACTAGTTATAATGTAAATTGATTTCAGACCAATTTATTATATTTGCACCATAAAAACTCTTCCTCGTCACAGTATAATAAATTTACTATACTGTGTCCTCGTGTTCTCTCAGCCTTTGTGATGTAATTTATTGCAATATTTTTCTTTGATTTTTAAAGAAACACTTTGCAACTCTCAACATATGATAACATAATTACGAAAATAGATGGAAAATATAATAAAAATAAAAATGGCATACTGACAACAATACCTACTGAATACTGACATTATCAGAATTCAGTAGGTTCACCATCTTGTAATAACACATATCATTTACTTGTGTGTGTTTTATTTCGAAAAAAAAATTAAAAAATCTTTTTTATCTATTCTGTATCTGTATCTGTAGCACTTAATCTTCTTCAGCTACACGTGTCACCTGGTGCACGGAGTGCATCTGTACATGCCACAATTACATCGCAGTAAGAAAATCCCACTAGAAAGATTGAGGCAGCAAGGCAGGATTTTCACTAAACGTTTATAATTAATCGATTTTTAATAAGAATAACAATAAAATCGCCATTTTCGTAAAAATTCACCACAAGGGCGCTTTACGCGAAAAAATGTTGCGTACTTACGGATAAAATATCAAAATGGTATGAATTATTACACTTAACACTTAACCTAACACTAAACCTAACCTAATATATGTGATATATTTTTTATTATGTTACTTAAATCACTTTATTATTTTACTTTAATATACAATATTATATCAAATAAAAATAATTATTTTACTATATATCTACATACTATGTTTTGTATCTACATACCATTATAAACTATACCTGTCTTAACACAGATATTTCTAGTGAGACAAACACAGTCCAACCAAAATTATATATTTAAATTAAATACACAATAAACAAACAAACAAAAGTTGTGTTAGTGTGGGTGCAGTGCGTAAAACGCGCATTGTTTCATTGTGTTACGGATACGAGAGGGGCGTATCCGTAAACTCAACACAATGAAACAATGCGCATATTACGCACTGTACCCACACTAACTCAATTGCAAGTTTGCAAATGAAAAGACCTATACGTTATTGTGTCCAAAATGTAGACATAAGGAAAACTTGCAACATAGAGGACAGTAGCACGATGGAGTAGATCCAGGAGGAGATTCTGGAGGTATCATGTAGCCAGGATGGACAGTGACAAAGTCGTGCATACAGCAGCGAATGTAATTCCCTTTGGACGATGCCCACCGGAAAGACCACCGAAAAGATGGAGGGATAGCTGAACCTCGTCATCCCAGGAGGCGTACGTAATTTCTGTACCACATATCAACAGATCTACTAAAGGATTAAGGGGGTGGTAAGGTTTTTAACTTTTTTTTTTGCATTTTATTTTTAATTTTTAAATGAATGTATAACATCGCAAAAATATTGTGACAAAATTTCAAGTCAATCGGAGCAAAATTGACGAATTATGAACATTTGAGCGATACTCAGACTGTTTTCTATACCTGCTCGGGCAGCTAAGAGACGCGCTCACCTGAGGAGTACCGGACGTGCTACTGTATTGGAAGAGTTTTGCGTAGACAAGGACAAAAAGATGCTGATGATGAAAGCTCTTTGCTGTGTGAACATGGCATCGACGATTATGTGTAAATATAAAATAAGTGTTGAGTTTTATTTTGAATTTTACAGTGTGCAAAACTTTAAAGCGTTTTCCCCACATCACACGTTTTCAAAGTCGGTGTCCATCATAACTTC
>JADDOH010015885.1:0-30951 GCA_016648135.1 Agrypnia vestita | reverse complement strand
ATGAACTCTGGACTCAATCGTCTCCACCAAAATTATTCCCTATCCCTTTCGACGCAGCGCCGCCGATCCGCACACTCCCTGCAGTTCCGCTGTATTGGGTGACAGGAAGTAAGAAGAGGGAAGCCGTCTGTATCATGGTGTTGGAGTACTTCCCGCAAGGTGTCGCGGAAAACCAAATCGTGCGCATTCTCCGAATCAATATTTTCTGCATAAATCTGCTGATTTTCTAGCTCCAGTTTTCATCTCGGTTGAATAAAGCTTACACAATAGTTTGAATATAATCTCGCATTATTGAGAACCGATAAAATATTTCAAGTAATACATTTTTTTATTACATGTCCAGGTTTACTAATTAGAAACAAGAAAGTTTTTTTTTCTAATTTTAATCATTTTCATTGCGAAATTGGTGTGATTAAAGAACGGTGCTTTGATTAGATTCGTGTCTAGTTATTAAGGATAAATAATAAAACATTAATTATTATATTCAAAAACACATTCTTATTATGAAGTAGCAATTTTTCAGAACAAAATTCTACAAATTTATTGATCGATTAGAAAGACGTACAACAAAATCAAATCAACGAAAAAATATTTGGCTGCTACTGGGATTCGAACCACGGATCTCCTTCTAACCGGGGCAGGCACGTTAACCAATTACGCTACAGCGACCTCGTACATTTCCGTGAATATATCCACTGTATCTGTAAGACTTATTTATATATTTGTGGTATATCAAATGTTTTCAAAAATTACAAGTGAATTAAATGGTTAATTCTGGCGTCACTAAGCGGCAGTTACACAAGGTAATTAGTGCCTACCGTACCAAAACAGTGGATTGCTTAATTAATAAATAACTTACAGGTAGGATCGATATATTCACGGAAATGTACCAGGCCGCTATATCGTAATTGGTTAACGCGCCTGCCCCGGATAGGAGGAGATCCGTGGTTCGAATTAGAAAAAAAAAATTCGTTAATTTGTTTTTTCTCTGAAGTCTTTCTAATTGATTAATAAATTTTGTTTTAAACATTAGTTAATTTTAATTGTTTCATTTGCCTTCCACAGCCACGATTTCGTGACAATATTTGTGTGTTTTTTTTTGTTGTTTGTAATTTTTATCTACAATCCGACATAACCTTTAATTCTTATCGTGCAAATTAATTTACCATATTTAAAGCTTTTTTACTAAGTCTGTACCATGTACCCAGTTTTTAAAAATATGGGGAAAATATTTCAAAATATTTTTTTTTCCACTGACTGTATTTTGAAATAATTATTTATGAAAATATTAAAATTGACATGGCATCCCTTCCCTCCCCGTTCCAGCTGAATACATTAAGGCTGTTGTGTAACGCCCTTACATTTGCCAGTTAATTGAGCGCCGGTACACCGACGCTCTTCTAAGCCTCCGACTTCAGTCTTGACAACAAAGCCTTTTAAAGCCTTCAACTTTCGCAGATTCATATTTACATTTCACAGTAACACGCCATGTTATGTGGATTACAAATCTGCAATTACATATAAAACTGTTTCCTATATGCTTATGCTGCGATTAAAAAATCCCCCAAATTAATCAAAATGGATTATCTCTAAAATTAAAACAAAAGCTACAATTTAGGTATAGGTAGTACATTTTTCTCATTTTTTTTTATTTACAATGAATCTGATTGATTCATGTATTGTCATGAATCACTCAGATTCAAAAATTTCAGGTGAAATATCGATTGTAAATCGATCAGACAGACAGGTGAAGCTAATATAAGCTTGGTAAAAATCATCATAAAAATCATACACGCATGAAAATATTTTGTTCAGTTACATAATATTCACCTCTTACCAAAGCAGTGCAATAAAACTGTGACAATATTACATTATCATAATTATCACCAGCCGGATGAAGGCCTCTCCAAGTGTCTTCCGCTGGTATCTGTCATTTGTTTTTACATTATCAGTCCATTAGGTTTGAGGGTGGCTTGTTGGCTTCTTAATTCCCTTCGGGTACCACTGGATAACGTCATTTTTCCAGCAATTGTATGTCTTCTGACGCGATGTTACCTACCTGTAGGCATTTACTTTCTATGCGCAATTAATTGTATCAACTCTAATCTACACTTTCGACTCCTGTCCCTTCGTCTGCTCAAAATACATATTTCCATTCCTATTTGCATTAATAAAAGTTATTACGCTAAAGGAATGTATGAATTTAATTGGAAGATAGTAAGGGTATATAGGAATTTTTACATGAGTAACATTAAAAAAATTAAATAACAAGTGTCTAGACAGCAATTGTATGCTGGTATACTGGAATATTAAGAAAAAAAAGAGAGAACAAGAAATGAAGCAAACATCCATCGATACATCGATTTTTTTGAACAGTTTATTTACTCCCCAACATAAGTTTTTTCAATTGTCAGCGGGAAACACATGCCATATTTCCCTCCTGGAAATCCCATCTATCCCAGAATAGATTAAATGGAAGCATTGTTTTTATTAGGAGCTTTGCACAATAATGGAAACTTTGTTTTCCCCCACAGACTTGTTTTTAACTTAATCCTTAACCCGTGCAACGCAAGGTACAAACAGCTATTATACCTTTATATATATATTATACCTTTATATATATATTCCGCATCCACGCCAGTGCAGTGCCTGGAAAGTGCAAATTGTTTGGACAGCTTCCGCACATTTCTATATTGTTGGAGGACGCTCCATAATTTTCTGAAGCCCGTCATCGCAATATCACGTAATCAATTTAAAAATTATTTTTACGTTTTGAAAAATATTTATCCTACTGCCTCAGTTAATCCGCGAGTGGATAACGTGACTACGGATAGTCGAGTCGATTCGAATTTACGTTTTAAAAAATTATTACCTACCTGAAGAAGGAACGGTGTTTCCAAAACCGGTTGAAGTTACCAAAAATATAGTGGTTTAAATCAAGTGAACTTGTTTTTTGTGTGAAGTTTTCTGGGATTTTCTGCCGTGTTTATCTAACGTCTTTGGCCGACGTTTCGGATCCCGTTGCAGGATCCATCATCAGGGCTGATGTGATGAGTATGTGTTGAAGATAAGGTTTAATATTGGCTTCCAATACCGTGTCGGAGACAGGTATTGTCAGGAGTTTTGTGGCGTTATGTCACTATTTTATCTACTGCTGATAATTATTTGTTAATTATTTCAATTCAATTTAAAAAAATAAAAAAATAATAATTTTACAGCGCCGGATACAACGAGGTTTTTAATTAAATACCGTCGTTCCTATTAGTATTCACCGGATTTTTATACATACATCTCGAGTGCCTCCCTTGACCAGTCGTGCATGAAGACGAGACCACAGCAAATATGCCAAGAAGAATATCTGCAGAAACATTTCGACATTTTCGACTTATTATCAAGGCTCCCCCCGTAAAATTGCTGCAATGGCTATGTGACACCTTTTATATGGAGCTAAGGTTATTATTACGGTTGTTGGACATATTTACGGAAGAACCGTGCCATATTTTTTCCGTGGAAACTGCAGCTACTAACTACTTCTTTACTTTCCCAATGCAAAGGCTTCCTAGACTAGCAAACAGATACGAGCAACTTGACGTCTTTGCCAATAACTGTATATTATTCAAAAATATATTAAAACATTACTAGTACTTGTCGAATTGGACATAAATAATAGTTGATGTGTATATGTATGTAATTTTTTTATTATATTATGACTTTCAAAGCTTGAGCTATTGCTTTTCACTCCATATAATTACTTTTTTGTTTTTGTATTTCTATTACATTATGTTTTCCTTATGCTTATGATTGTTGTGTACTTCCTTTTTACTTTATATTATATTTATCTTTATATATTTGTATCTGTATTTTTTTTCCACTTTATGTCATTGTAATGTTTACAAGTCATTATTTTTTCTTTAAACTATATATTCTATTAAAGTAAATTTACCTATATGTTGTTAAAGCCCTGTAGGGCGTTAATTAATAAATAATGAATATACCTAGATAAGTGAGAGTGATTGATATATTCAAATATCCTAATTTCAACACAGATGATAGTTAAAAACTATACAGTATTTGGCGCCCTGTTTTCACGACTGGTTCCACCTTTAAAAGACGTCCCAGAAAATCCCGAAGATGTAATTAGTACATATTTCACACTGGTGACCTCTATCTAGAAGAAGTGAACACTTCACAACAAAGTGCATATAATTTACGACCTCGGAAGAAATACATAGTTCGGCCTACACCTCTCCTGATGATAAGGATAAGGATAAGACTTGAGCAAAACGTCGAAATTTGCTTCTCAGTGAAGTATACGGTTCGTATAAAATATCCGTTTTATTTAACATATACACCCTGTACATGCTTCTACAACAATAAATATTCCCACTTTACAGGGAATGGCATTTTGAAGAATTTAATAAAAATGTTTTTTCCCTAAGCATGCAATATTTACCAACACGGAGAGCGGAAATAAAGCGTACAGTCATTTTGATTCAGGATTGTCGGTAGTACACGCAACACGTTGGCGCCCGCCCTGGCGCCACCAGACGGAATTACAAAATTACTTTGAAAATAAAGCTGGGAATGTTTTAATAAAGAATATTTTCGGTGCCTGTGGCAAACAAGTACCGGGTAAATCGGCTGTCTTGTAATTTTAAACCCGATTGGTTAAAATAAATTAAGACTGTCGGTCGGAAATACGAGCGAAATTCGGCGGCAACGAGCAATTTTTCTGTCGTATCGAAAGATATCAAATTCAATTTTTTAAATAAAATTACGCACATTCTTTATTTTTTAAATAGAGATGTGAAAACGGAATACGTATCGCGACAATATTCTTACTATTTTCAACTAAAAGCTAAACGCTTGAGCTATGAAAATAGGACTAACTAGCTAATGTCCTGGAATGGGGCTTGAACTACCAATCACCAGATCTGACAGGAGCGTGTAGTGGGAACAAGAGGCATGACTTTTCCCTAAGCATATATTTTGAAAAGAAACCGAAATAAGAGATATATCTAGTAATATTGAAATCACTATGATTAACATTTTATTCAGATTTTAATATGCAGCAGTGGGAACAAGAAGCATGACTTTTCCCTAAGCATATATTTTGAAAAGAAACCGAAATAAGAGATATATCTCGTAATATTCAATTCACTATGATTAACATTTTATTCAGATTTTAATATTTCATAATATTTTGCCATTTAAATATATAATTTCGATATTTTTTTCCCAAATTTACGGTTAAATAAAAGTAATGCTTCTTGATCTCACTGCACGCGCCTGCCAGATCACCAGGCAAGCATCGTGATCACTACACCAACAAACAACTAACTAAATTATTGTATAATCTAGCTGTAATCTATCAAAAAAAACGCTACTTTTACATGTCGGTTCCTAAAGAATAAGTGTTTATTTATTTATAAAAAATAATTTTTAAAAAAAAACGTCTTCCACTTTTTGTGCTTTATATATGTGTGTAACTGTGTGGACATTACATGATTGTTTTATTCTATTACAAAATGAACGATTATATTAAAGAATATATTCTTCAATCTTTAATGGTTACAATTTAAGTAAAGTCAGTGAAGTAGCAATTTTATGATATACTTGGTAGACAAATATTTTTACTGAGTATGTTCTACAATTGCAACTTAACAGTAAAATGTATCTTTGTTAAAAAAAATATATATTTTTGGTTTTTAAGAAACTCCATATTGTAAAAAATAGAGTGATCTATCTTAGCACCATCTAGAGTGCATTACTCAAAGGTGTTTAGAATTCATTGCTTAATAGGGTTAATATCTATGTGAAAATGGGAAATGGAGCAGGTTCGTACAGCTGTTATACGCGCTCGGCTTTGTAAACTCTTTTTTTTTTAAATATTTATATTGTAATCGCATCCTGTAAATCTTGAATTATCTAAAATAAATCAGAATATACCTACCGTGAATATTTATTATAGCGACCTCATACCGTTGTTATTTGCTTATCATACGTGACAGTACAGCCTTACAAACAATGGACATACTTACACAGAAAGATTCCGTGTTCCTATATACTCGGATTTCTTCCTCACACTTTACGTTGGTGACGATTATCATCTACACCATCTCAGGTCGTTTCTCACCTGCCCTACTCACCTGATCTTGTATAGATTTTCAACTCCTTCTTAGCTTAAGACGACCTCTTTAGTCGAACGCCAATAATTTTCGCCGAAAACCCGCATGATTCTAATTGCGGTTATAGTATGCTCGTTTGACCTTTTAAATAGTAATAATCCAAAATTTTGAAAGTCATGGTTGAAAGACGCAAACTGAATATTTTATTATCCGAACTTCCAGACGGAGACACAAAAGTGTTGACATGAATCAGAACAAAAACATTTCTTATTTGTCTAACCTAAAATTCAACCCCTCGATTAGAGCACCATTATTATTCAACCCCCGATTATCGCGGTCGTGTTTTGCTTTGAGTTTTGAAGTTAATTTTGTGAACGACCCTTGATACAGAGTGGCTTGTATGACGATATGTTATTGTTACTAACGTGTATTTATAATGTACCTTTATCCTTACATTTATTTATTTCTAAAAGAAAAATGACGTAATAACGAGTATTTAAATTCTTTTTTCTTGAGCTGGAAGTTATATGATTTTTGAAAGATGCGCTCAGAATTCTTTTAAATTAAGTTTTTAGATGCACCATGTATATGCAGGAGGGTAGAGATTTGTTGTCTTTTTTTGTCTTTATGTCCTACCATTGCAAACACCCCTTCAATCAAAGTCTTTTAACAGTTGCTTTTCGGTTCTATGACTTTTCCTGCAGTTGAAGTAGAATCTACTTCAGAGTGTGGCACATTCATTCAAGTTATCTGGAAAACATGACTCTTGAAGATACAGAGACGCATATGTTGTGTATCGCGTGTACTTCAACCATAATTTGATTTCAAATCTTTCAGAGAAACAGCACCAGTGTATTTCACAGAAGGGATGTTATGGTGAGAATTTTCATGTTCCATATTGTCACGGGACGTAGCTGTGGAAGAAAAATGAAAACACAGGAAATTAATTATTGATTTATTCATTTTTTGAACAAATTCACTGGTTTCCAATTGAATTTAAATACAATTCTGTAATTTACAATATTAAATCAATCACTCACAATGCACACGCAATTAATCACTCGTCTGTGGAACACTTTATTATCGCTTGCTAGAACATTTCCACACAGGTTCGCATAGAATTCACGTCTATTAGCTCGTAAGTTAGGTACTGCGCTTAATTTATTGTGGCTGGTATCACACAAGCTGCACGGTTCGCTTGGCTGCCGCACGTCAAATTCGCTCCGCGGTATCCGCTTCGTTCTTTTATGCAAAACCCATTGGTTTTTCGAACCTCAGAGATTATTCTACACATTTACATTACACATTATATTCTCCATATTCTATCATCACGTTAAAATATATTATACATGCTGCTGCATACAGAATAGATTGTAGATCCAGCTGTAATGTTTTCAGTCCAGCATAAATACTGTTACAGTAGTCTACACATTTATGAATAGACATGCTATTCATGTCAACATGCATAAATGCATTTATGAATAGACATGCTATCTCAGGAGGAAGATGTCCCTTATACTTAATAAAAATAAACATTGTTAATAAAAACATGTTGATGATGATGATGGAGATGATATCTAGAGGTATCCTGTGAATTGATTGTATACTCGCAATTTTGCTGTGTGTTTGATTGTGTTTACAATATGATTGATTTATGATAATGAAAAGCTATTCTGCTACTTTTATTAAAGTAGTGTTATTCGTATTATTTATGTTTGTGGATATCTATAGTCCATACTTCGATTCTTTCTTATGGCTTTTAGACATGCACGCCATTAACGTAGCATTTAAATATGGGAAGAATAACATGTGCATGCAATACAGATACTATATGATATTCAAAACATCAATTTAGTTAATAAAAAAGTTTTTTTATTACATATTATATCTTCATACATTTTTTTAAATCGTTCACTGAGTAGATATCACATCAATATTCTATTATTTTAAAAGCGTTCACCGAAAAGGCGTCACATCGAGTTTCTAGTATCTGCCTCACCACATGACAATATTCTTCATATTTAGTGTAAAAAATAACTATTGAATTTAAAAAGTAATTATAATCTGAGCATATGCATGGAATGGGAGAGATTTCCTATTGTTGGCTTGATAAATTGGAAGGAAAAAGAGGTACTTCTCTCTGGTAGGTCAGAAAGAGACGTGGAAAGCTAGCAAGCTGGTGATATCAGGAGAATCTACAAGGTTATGAATTATTTGAAAAATAAAAGATTGATCTGACAATATTCGCCTGTTTTCTAGTGTACAATTTGTCAAAATAATGTACTTTTTATGTTTGAAATTAAATTACAATGAACTCGCCGTTTGTTTTAATTCAAGCGATCTCCACTAATTTGCTTCACCTTTTCACAAAATACCAATTAAAATGTTACTTTCATAACAAATAAAATATTGTGTCATCGTAGTATGTTAGTGCTATTATTCACGTGTAAACAGCGCCGTCCAGTAGCGTTAGAGACGGATCTTATTTCGTAGAGAATTATGTATTATAAGTTTAATCCCTTTTTCAACATCTTATGTCCAAATGGTTTAATCACAGGCTGGGATTATTAATTTATCAGAATCATAAAAGATCTCTGTGTGTTAGAAATAAACTATGTTATTCATCTACTTCGCTGTTTGTTTTGGGTGAACAACTTTCTTTAGGGGGAATTACAAATAATTATACTATAACGAAGCTAAAAAGAATCACGCACTCATGTCAACTGACACTTGTTTGAAATGTTCACAATACTACCGAAGATTCCAGAACAGCCTAGCGTAATCTACAGCTTTCGAGAGACGTCTCCAAAGTTTCTCGAAGGTTCGAAAATTCAACGTTATGGGGTATAAATAAACGGATGCAGGCCGCGGAGGGCCATTGTTGTTTTGACGTTTCCAACGACGCGGCTCTAGCGGCGAATCACGAAGCGAAAACAGAGTTACCATCAGGCGTGTGAACTAAGCGACTGATAATTAAGTGAAGTACTTACCCATGTGCGATATTTGAGCGAATATTCTGTAAAAAGTTCTTACGTAGCGAAATAAACCGAAGCAAAAGTAATACGTGCTGAAATTGGATGTATTGTTCTAGTGAATAGTGAATAAAGTGTTAAAGCGATTATAAAGTGTCTATTAACGAGTGATAAATTTGCGAAACAGTTTAATTTAAATACTAGCGTTAAGTTAAATAGTGCTTAGAGACTTTGTACGCTTGTTTAATTAATTTTTCAGTAATCAATAAATCCGTTATTGCATTCCTCCTGCAGCCACGACACGTGACAATACAATAACTGATATCCTTAAGGTTTTTTTTTCCTTCGTTTATTTCTTCTTAAACTTGACCTATTATTATAATAAGGGTACTAAATTCTTCATTTTATAAAATTAATCGATAGGATTATCTAAGGGTGCGTGTGAACCAATGAAATATTAATCTGGGGGAGATTTGGAGGTAAAGGTCGGTAAACATCAATTGATCTTTAAATAAAATTCTATAGACAAGCAATGCCTAACACGCACAGCACTAAATGTTTACTGACCTTATGCGAATATAGAAAAAATATATATACGGACTTGACATATACATACTCGTACGCCCAGCATTGTACGGATAGAAAATGATGAGGAACTCTTTAGTATCGTCAAAAAATTATGTGTAGCTTCAATAGGGTGTTGTTTGTAGAAGTATAGAGCTTTAAAATGAAATAAAACCCATATAAATCTTTTTAATGGCCGTGGTTTTGGCTTTTTGGAAGATAATTTTATGCCAATAGTATTTAAATATGATTATAATACCACAATTTTCGAAACAAATTTTGCACACTTCGCAAGCGTTATTTTGGCGTAAGTTTATTCATGGTAAAATGGCAAACAATATTTATCACAAATCAGCAGTCAGCTCTCAAATTGGCTGTAGCTGGGAAAATATTTTGCCAATTCGAATAAAAAACTCGCTATATTTAAACAATAATGGTATAAAATTACCTTTCATATAAAGTCGTTACCACAATTTTTGTGTTTTATTTCATTTGAAACTTGTATACCTCTAAAAAAACACCCCTAAGAAATTCGTTTAGAACCGTAATATATTTTCAATACCATCTTCCCATCCTCGTTGTAAGCACGCTCACAAGCAATCCCTCTACCAATCCACCCTTTCCCCCTCATTTCTGATTAGACTGTGTTAGCCGTGAAACGATGCCCCCAGTAAGCCCTTCATTGTCCGCTTACAACCTTTCATCTCGTCAGGCATCGAATGCGAATATATACAGGGTATATAATACGGCTAACCACAGTACAGGTAGATTCCTGCCTAACTAATTTAGGCATGAATCTACCTTATAGGTCGAAAATGCTCTACCCTGAAAGTTTTAATTTTTAAAAATTAAAAATAGAACGTCAGAATTTAGAATTTCTCTCGTAAAATTAACTTATATCATTTTTTACGTACAGTAGATGTCAAAATAGACGTAACAAAAGAGCGCACATGATTGGAACCCTAAATATACCTAGATGCAGCCAATCAGCCATGCAACACCACTACAGATTCCTAGGAATGAAATATTTCAATTATCTACCAGCGAATATTAGAACTATACAATATTATGCAAACTTCAAACAGTGCGTAAAATCATTGAACAATTGAGTGATGAGATTTGTTATGTTAACATAACATAGGTAGGTACTTATCTTTTTTTTTGCATATATGTGTTAAATGTTACTAAAAAAACTAAGCCATAAAAACCAAGTTTTTATTATACTCCCTTTATCATTTGTATTGTTTCCAATTTGATATTCTATCAGCATATTCCTCTTGCTTTAAGTTCATGTGGAAAATCTATTCCATGTATATTATGATCCTTAAAATTTGAAAAAACCGTTAAATTTTCGAAAAATCCAAAATAATAATTAATTTTTTTTAAACAAAAATTTGTAAGATCATTTTCATCATCGCCACGAGTCTGCCTGCATAGTTTCAGCTCGATTGGATCACGGGAAAAGGGTTAAAAATCGATCCAAAAAAAAATTCGGCAGATAAGCAGACGCTACGAGCTAAAAGAAAGGGAGTAAAAATAAAGTTATCTATCACACTTGTGACATTCTCCGGTTCCATACACAAATTTATACTTTCACGGGACTGTAAAAAAATTGAAAAAAAATCCATCATAATTAAATATTATCTTACTTAAATATTAAAAATAAAAATAAAATAAAAATGTTCATTCCACGGGCGCGCGATGCGAGGATTAAGTTCGTGACAAAGCCGAATTTATTCCAACAGGTAGGGAATACAGGAATGGTCTGGCACGCGAGTTCCAACGGAACGGGGGTGGTATTTAAAGCGTTATTATGCAAAATGCCTCGAGTTTCATTTTGTTTCTATGAATACCTAGAAGGGGCCCTTTCAATTTTCTTTGTGTCGGCTGGTGTTGGAGTAGAGAACAACGTTGTGTTTTATGAAAAGAAAATCGTCGTCGCAATATTGTTGTTTGCTTTCCGTGAAACCTGAATATTGTCCAGAAATTTCTAAATTGTCTGTTTAACCTTTACCATGCCGCGACCGAAAATACCCGTACGCAGTCGTGCTGTCAACTCGTGCTTAAATTTTAATTAAATTACTGGATTGTCCACAGAGGAATTGTCGTTAATTAAGATTAATTATGCGTGTGTTACAAAGACGAAGCTACTTATATGGGAAAGCATGTAAGGAAGTCGTGATTGGGCATCCACATGGTGTACGACCTGTCTTGGATGGCTTAAGTCATCGCTTTATATAGTGAAATGTTGAACTATTACACCCAAGATCAACCACTAATCAAAAAAAAATTGATAGTTGTATATGCATGTTTTTATTGCAATTTATTTTATATATTTGATGCAACTGCGATCTATGGTTGAAAATATGTAATTCCCAAGAAATATTAGGTTTGTATAAATGATTAATTAATCTTATTTGTAGAATTATTAATTATTTTTTATTATTTATTTGTACAAACAACATTCCTAAAAGTAAATAATTTTCTTAGGATTTGCTTAAATAAAAGAAATAATTTTCTTAGGATTTGCTTAAATATGAATTTATATTTAATTTAAAATTATATTTTAATTTTGATTTTGATCAGTCCAGCGAATTACAGGGCAGTCTGTCGGCCTCCTAATACCTCAACCTCGTATACCACTGGTTAACTGTATTCGTCCAGCGATCATCCGTCCTCCGAATAATGTAGCCATTGTGTGTAATGTCCATTATGATCAGCGAACAATGTATTCAATGGCAGCTTATTTTCTTAGCGTTTTTAATAATATCAATGAACGTTTTTTTGTTTTTGTCTGTTCTCTTACGAACCCGTCCTTTTATGTGATTCCCAAAAAATTCTTCTGTCACTGACGTTTTTGAACCCCTTTTTGTTAAGAATTCATGTTTCGCAGTCAAACGAGAGCACCATATGTATGTTTTGGTTGAACACTTATTTTTTTAGATGTTATGTGCCGGCAAGGATGATTTTGGAATGCCCACTAGGTTTACTCGTGTATAATGAGCATGATGACAGTGCTAAAGAATTAAAGAATAAGTGATTTTAAAGAAGAAAACATTGTGAAAGGATGAAAAAAATAATCCAGTTTTAATGTACACATTGAGATTAATAAGATTTTCAATAAAATAAAAGTACAAAATTGTGCAATCCGCCATTTAAGCTGAAACGCCGGTCAGGGCGAATGACGTCACGCCTCTGTATCGTGTCTTTGAACTGTTGTCATATACACAATGCAATGTTTACCAATGCTTGACGTCATCTAGACGAAATGACAGCTGCGGGCATTTTTGCGCGAAATTAAAAAAAGGTAGATTAAAATGCAATGATTTGCGTAGAAACTAAGTTTATTACTGAAATAATGTGAATTTCGGTAATATTAGACAAGTACCTACATTATAGAAGACTATTTCAAAATCTGTCATCACGCCTATTATTGTTATTGAAGACAAGTGAAAGAAAAAAAAAAGTAAATTTAAAAAATCAATAAATCTGCCTGCGTAAAAAGTGATTTTAAAATAAAAACTGAAAACAAATAAATAAAAACTAAATACAGCGACTTTAACAGTCGAGACTCGTTAAAAATCTATACCAGCTCAAATCTTTTCGATAATGTGTTCTGAAGTCCAAGGACAATGGAAATTACTTGATTTTAGTAAGAGACAGGGTAAACGAACCTACAAAATTTATTTTATAGGTTCGTTTACCCTGAAGTTTTGTTTCTATTCATATTGCTTACATAGGATCTTCTTCTTCTTCTTTAGCCTTCATTTTTCCACTGGCAGATATGGGCCTCTTCCATACCCTTCCATCCTTCCTCGTCATTTGCTGGTTGTAGCCATTTCTTCACCCTCACATCGGCCATCCTCTTTTGAGGACATCCGATGCCTTTTTTATTCTTCCAAGGTCTCCACTCCATAACTCTAGGAGTCCATCTTGCAGCATCCTGCCTTGCAACATGCCCTGCCCGTAGGTTACAACTCATTAATTTAACACAACAGACGGAAAAGAAACTGCGTAGTGCTAACGAGGAAATATGTCGGTAAATTTTCCTTAATTTTTTAAAATAAAAGACTCTTTGTACTTTTAAGTCTCAAAAGGCAGAATAATGTGTAGTAATTTTTCCCACAGAGCCCGTCAAATGACACACTTCATTTAAAAAATTTCGCATTTTGTTTATTACGTCACAAAAGAGCGATTAAGTCCGCAAGCCAACATGAGCCTCGCTCTCGTGAGGAAAAATAGCGTAAAGGGTTTTACGTAATAATAATATGATCGAAAAGGCTTCTCCGCTGTGACCCTTGACCCCGGATTAAGGTGTTAGCTCACCCTGTTTACTAGACTACACAAATAAGTGTCAGACGTGCCAGCCGTTACTAAACCGACTGGTTTGTTTTCATAAAATTACAAAAGAAAACAATCTGTATCACTTAGCGATCGAACAGTGATGCGCGGCCTCGACCTGTGTTACCGTAAAACGTGTTTTTTTTAATTTTTAAAACATAATATTTTTTAAAAACTAAAATATGTTATATATCTCAATACCACATGGCCAAAAAACGCAATCAAAAACCAATCAGGCACATTCTTAAAGTCATCTCCACGGTAATATAACACACATGCACCAGAGTAGCTTGTTGGTCTTGTGGTTAAGACTCTCGCCTCGTGATCCAAAGGTCGCGGATAGAAGGCCACCCTCCTGTGTCCTATAACTAACTATCGCCTCATCCACATTCATCCTTTGTATATAGCTCCACGATTGTTGAGAATAATTTAAGAAATATAAATTATACTTGATTTATGGAAAATCAAACCGTTAAACGAAAATTATGAAGACAATTTCTCTATATTCTATGTCAAAATATTATGTTTCTCATTCTTGGCATGTCAGTGTTTGTCGTTTTTATTTAAGACATGATAAAATATAAATTTATTTGTCCGCACGAAGGCTGGCAATTCAATTCTTACTAACAGAATGCATGAATGTACGAGACATAAAAGAAACGATAAAAATGTTTTATTATTTCAAATACTTACCCATTTCAACGTTCCCCTACGCAATATTTCCAAGTTGCGATTATGCAGTAGTAATTCCATTCTTGGTTCTTAGCTTCGAAAACGGGATCAATAGTATCATAATTACTACTTCCTTTCTTTTGAAGGTCTGGAAAGTTCTCAAATAGTTTTCCTTTTTCTATGGGATACTAATTAATATAGTAGGTCGATACATAATTACAACAGTTTTTGTCTTAAAATTGGTCAACCGTTAAATGCTTGCATCTCAGAAAATATATATTATTTATTTATTTATTCACTTTTTGCATACATAATATTGCTGTGGTTTATTGCCACTTGGCAATTGATTCCAACTAATCACACGATTTAGTGGAATAATTGAAATAGTTTTTCGGTATACAATATTACAATAACAAAACTAGTCCCGTGATTACGAGATGGATGGGGACCAGGAAGGGTTGAACTTAGTTTTGGGAAAGATGAAATTACCTTAGTCAGTTTTTGAGGATATTTATGATCATCTGTGATGATTTGTTATCTATAAAAAATTGATTCCATAGCCAGCGCTCTGCATTTGGAATGAGAAGCTGAAGATTTCAGTATTAACACTTGAACTCAGTGGAAGGCCATGATGAGATAGAAAATAAAATTGATAATGAATTTAGATTTCAAGTACGGGAGTGAGAGAGGATTGAAAATAACATTATAAAGTATACATAAAACAAACATGTTGTGGCGTTGTCGTATTGTAAGCCGATAAAGAAGATTGCGGAAAGTTAAAAGCAGATTTTTAAGATGATCTACATTGATATCCAGATAACATACATTACTTATATTTGTTATTTTACGATGAATCGAGAGAAATTTTTAAACTCTGTTCAGAGAGTGACTACTTTAAAATATTATTTTGCTTAGTATACACGCGGTTGAAATTAATTGTGTCAATGGATTGAGGAAAGATGTAAGATTTCTCTAAATTACGCTCCCGACATGTTCAGTCATCTTTAGAATAAAAGTAATTAAATAATAGACAAGAGCAGTAACAATAGTATATAAAATAAAAACTTGTGTAAAAAAAATTGTTTAACATAAAGGTTTAAGTGAAAGTTGTCAAAAAAATTTATTATCAATATATAATATATATTTTGACTGCTTCGTACAAACAAACTTTACGCATTAAAATAAAGATCATGGTTTTGATAAAGCTTTGTCTCTTATTTTGTCCTCTTCTCTTGTTTCCTTGAATTCTTGAATTGAATGAAGTATTCATATTTTCAAGATGTTTAATTAGAACAATTTTGCCTACCCTTGCTGTAACAATGATAAAATGTCAAGATATATCTTATCTTGTAAAAGAAGGTCAGATAAATTAAAGTCGAGCCTATTGCAGCGGCCCTTCTGAACCATCTTTGTAGCACCTTTCTGGAAGCGAAACGAGGCGACCCAACTCACGTTTTATTCGGTGTGAAGAAATAAATTCAAGTCATCCGAAAATACGGTGCGCACCAGTGATAAATTACTTTAACTAAATCATTAAAATGTCTAGTTCAAAAAGGAGAATTAAAATGGATCCTTGTGGTACTCCCGACGTAATCAATAATTGTGTTTAATATAATTTATATATTATTATCCATTGCATGAAAAATCGCTATCATTAAATCGCTTTCTATATAATTAATATGCCTTGGTATATCATAAATATTTATCATTACTGACATATTCCTGTTTGTTAAAACTTTTTATTCTTTCTTTCTATATAATTAATATGCCTTAGTATATCGTAAATATTTATCATTACTGACATATTTCTGTTTGTTTAATTTTTTTATTCTTTCTTTCTATATAATTAATATGCCTTAGTATATCATAAATATTTATCATTACTGACATATTTCTGTTTGTTTAATTTTTTTATTCTTTCTTTCTATATAATTAATATGCCTTAGTATATCATAAATATTTATCATTACTGACATATTTCTAAATGTGGAGACCTGTAATTGGCCATCTATATTGTATCAATGTCTTCTATGCTTTTTTTTTGTGCTGTTGATCTCCCATAAACATTAAATAAATAAATAAATTAAGACTATATTGCGAATACTGTATTGTGTGCGAGTATACTCTTTTGGTGGATATGATAACATATATTAAACTTTACTTTCTACACCATAGGCTATATAAATACTGTAATAGATATGGGCTGGCACACGTTCTTACACCATATAATGGACTTATAAATCATTTTAAAAAATGAGATTAGATTATTATTTTGCCTTTTTTCTTCCATTTATCTCATATTAATTAATAAATAAAATACATTGTTGGATGATCTAGCGGTAAGAAACTTTTGCAGAGTTGATAGATCTACCTCATTGGTCGTCATCTCATTTCGGAGGGAAACGAAGAATTCCCACACCGCCTAGAGAATCTTCTGGTGTTTATGAAAAGTGTCGTGTGATGTCTGATAAGCCTGTAGTATGGTAAAAAATTAATATAATTTACAGCCTATTTATCGTGGATCAATTTAGGTTACATGCAAAATTACACTTACAAGATTAAATGCTTCCAGTCGATCGAAATATCAAAGATGGAATGATGTAAGAAAATTGCGCGCATGATAACTTAAACTGATATAACTATGTAACTTACGACTGATGTATACAAGGGATATATAAATAAAAATAAAAATATTTAGGATGTTTTCCGTGTACCCTTTCTCAAAGATAATGCCCTTAAAATGTCTTTGTAGAAATATTTCAATTTTTTTTAAAAAAGTGATACAAAGAACTTTTCAATTAACTTATACTTATGAAGAGCTGTCATGTCAATTACAGGTATTATAATTATAGATGAGTTTCGAATTATTTAACTTATTACTCTATGCTGGAGATGAATCTTTCCTAAGACATCGTATGTATATTTAAGGACCTATCTATTTTTTATTCTTTAATGAATAAGTTAGTCTATCTTAGGTCGCATTGATCCATAAAGTACGTCAAAAAATATTATTACGTAGGCAATATTACTTAATAATAAAATTTCATTATTAACTAAATAAAGTTATACCTATAAGTAAACGAATCAAACTGAGAATAAAACGGAGTGGATTCGTTAATAAGAGAATACTACGTAAGTAAATAATTCGTTTAAACGTCAGTTTATGATCGAAAATTATCAGTTTTGACATATAAATCTCGAATAATTCATAACATTTAGATTCTGTCAATTACTACCACATTGAGACTTTTCTCCAATGTAGTAGTATAACGGTTTCCTTTCAAATTTTCTAAAAAACTCATTTATTTATATTCAATGTGATCAAACATAATAATTTCGTTGTCTGTCTGCCCGTAACATCGTGTAACATCCGTAATTTAGTTCGAATTCACAGTTAAAAAAAAAAAACGGCCGGAGATGGGGCTCGAACCCCGGGTCAGCAAACCCAAACCGGCCGCTCTACGCATTTTGCTAAGCCCGCCTCTCCGTGGACCGCCAAAAAGATACTATAAATATATACTAGGCCTTAGTAAAGACGCGAACCAATTTTCCGCCATTTTTTATAGGTTACATCTTGTTTTATCGATTATATACACAACAGTTCTTAAAACTTTAAAATCCCAAATAAGATTTTTTAGTAAAAAAATAATAAACATTTAATTTATACGCATATTCCTTTTCAATCACATTTGATTGCGTTTAAAATCAGGTTGTATAAAAACTTCTTTAATTGGCCTTAAATCCTTTATCTCGCAAGAATTGAATACAATACTTTATCAATATTGAGCCAGAGATTGGCTTACATAAATTGGAATAAAGTAAAAAGCGGATATTTTCCATTCAAACTAACTTGAACGAATAATGACGAACATTTTTTACTGTCCCGTCTTTACCGCATACAAAATATATCCATTACTTCATTCAATATTAAGAACCGAAATGAAAAGGGAGATAGCTAGATTAGATAAGCCGTTGTGTAATGTAAACAGTGCTAGATTTCTTTACTTGGTGTCAAAATACTAAATTTGCATATCTCTGTATTCTAGGATATTTTTTGTGGTTTCACGCTTAACGGAACTCAATTATGAGATATCATTTTTAGAGTTATTTTTTTCTGTGGTACACGATAACTTTACTGTGATCATTTGTCTGCCTATTTTAAATTGCCTGTCTGCTTTTATATATTTTTTGACAAGATTTATATATTTCTTCAAATTTTTTATATTCCCTTTGTGGCACAATTTAATAAATAAAATAATTAAAACTTCGTTTTAATCACACTTAAATTTAATGGAATAAAATAATAATAATAAAAAAAATTAAAAAATGTAATGGAAAAGGGAGCATCACTCCCGAAACATGTTGGATTTTTGCAACAAAATTTAAGTGTGGTCAAAACAAAGTTTTAATTATTTTATTTTTATTTTCACGAAATTGTGAAATTGAGTAAAACTGCACATAATTAAAGTTTTCCGAACAATTAAGAAGATTTATATTATTTAGATTTATATATAAAATAATAATTTCAAAAATTGACTGATCGCAATTTCAATTTTTTGCGTTTTTCTCTAAGCTTCCTTTTTCAGACTGGTAAAAAAAACTCAAAAATAATTAGATAGATTTTATTCAAATTATGTACGAACCTTACCAATAATATTATCTACGAATTTGCATGTGTTTTTTTAAATAAAATGCGCCATTTGTTAATTGTGCATTTAATTCATTATTATTTTTGTATAATATATAATTGTAATATACTATTTTCCAAAAGAATTTTCTTATTTATAATATTCAATTAGCTATTAAATCTTTTTCTTATTTATCTAATGAAGTCTTGCGAATAAAATTCAAAATATTACCTTTAAAATTGACTTTCACCTTGGTTCCTAATTCATCATGTTCAAATATTCAAAAGCTATTTATATGATAAAGTAGGTGTGGAAGTATTTGGGAGTTTATGGGGCTTACGACCTATAATGTGGCTGGCTTAAGTGATCACTTTACACAATGTAAAGTTAACTAATTACACCATGAAAAATTTCAACCACGTAAGATGTTAGCGTAAGTTTAAGTGAAACGCAAAACCTATTACAAAAACAATATATTTATATACAACTTCGAAAAATTTGATACTAAGATGTGATGTCCAGTTGAGCAGTATGAGAGGTCATAAGCCCTACAAATACCAAAATTCTTCCATACCTACATTTTCCATATATTAATTAGCTTCGTCACTGGGAGTCTATAATATAATATATTTTGATGCCTTATATTTACTTTTTGTTTTTTTTTTTAATGTCTATGCTTCCATTATTTTTGTGTCCGGTGTATCCTGATGAAACGTATTGATTACTCAATGAATAGTGGTTTATATAAAGCGTTTTCTTTTTATTAATAATAATAAAGTAGCCACAAAGTTATTTGCTTTATATTCTAGTATATATTTATACGTATTTAAATGATTCGAAAGAATATCATACATACATTAAAAAGAATACTGCTTAAAACACTTTAAAAATATCGTTCATTAAAAAATACTACAGATGTCTCCTATAGCCTATTCAAATAAACGAAAGATTCTCAGATTAAGAACATAAACTTTCAAAAATTTAATTATGTATAGATATTCTTACGAAGGAATTGGTGAACGTTACATTGTGTAGAGTGATCACTTAAGCCAGCTCATATGGGTTGTAAACCCTGGGCCATCGTTGATAAAAATAGACTTCCACGCACGTTTCTCATATAAATAGCTTCGTCTCTGCGAGGCTTGTATAATTTATCTAAATTAAGGAAAAATATTTTTATTTTATATTTTTATTTAAATTGTGCCATTGTCAATCAAAAATGTAATCACAATAATAATAATTTCGTCGTCTGTCTGTCAGTGACTTCTTTTGTCCTTTTTATTGTAAATAAATAAATACTTATTCTTTAGGAGCCGACATGTAAAGGTACTGTGTCATTTTTGTCGGGTTACAGTTAGTACACAATAATATATTTAGTCTGCGTATTTCGCAATATTTTGTATTTCTTGGGCTCTTACAATGTAACAATTTCTTTCAGACATTATTTAAGAGTTTAAATTTACAATGTACAATTTGTTACTCATTATCCACAAATCACCCCCGCCCCCTAAAGACACCTAATACAGTACTTTCGCATTTTAGATTAGTTTAAATAACGCTCGTTAATGACACGGACGTGTCGAAACCGGTAGCGTAAATTCTTTAATAAGTAACAAATTGTACATTGTAAATTTAAACTCTTAAATAATGTCTGCATATTTCTAAATTCAATTACTACGATTAGAGCTAAACAGTGGGGTAGCGATGCGAGCATTGTGCGAGCCAGGTACGCGAGCACCTATTTATACAAGCCTTCAACCTTTGTTCAACAGCAACAGACCAATTTGACCTTGATCTAGTTCACGTCAATACTGCTTCCGTTCGGTTTTTCCGCGCCGATAAATATGGTTTTTAGGTTGTTGTTTCACCAAACCCCAAAAATTAATAAACACAAATTTAGAATATTTTGAGTTTGTTCAAATCTTTCAGAACAGTGCTGGATTTATGTCACAGAGACATTATTAATCAATTAATGTATATTATAGATATCTCACAGAGACGTAACTGTATTTCTTATGGGAAAGTAGGTATAGAAGTCATTTGGGTGTATATAGGACTTATGACCTATCTTATGGTTGGCTTAAGTGATCACTTTACACAATGTAACATTCGCCATTTCCACCCATAATAGAATATTCCATGCTTACTAATTTTTTGAACGTTGTATATATGTTCAAATTGTGTGACAAGCTTTCACATATGAGTTGTAATCGCCTTTCCATGCGGCCTATACAAAGCCATTTTCATTCCCCTAAATCCCCATAGATGTCGTTAATTATTTTTAAATCGTTAATGTCGCTAATGAGAAAATCTACAATTGATTGCGAAATTTTGAAAGCAATATACTTTTTTGTGTAATGAAATTCATCCGAATTACTTGCATTAATACATTTTCGTCTCTGTGAGATTTCAATAATATACATTAACACAAATTTATTTAAAAATATATATATGTATATACGGGATGTCTCATAGGTAGCAGCCAAAATTTTACAGGTAGATTGCTGCTTTGATAATGAGTCGAAAATGTTCGTGCGAAGTACTTACATGCGAAAATTGAACGGCGATCTAAGCGATAGAAACAGCGTTAAATAGTGCGAATTAAGAAACAGTGTAAAAATAAGTAGGTGAAATTTTCTGGAAACATTTAGTGACGATTTTAAGAATGGTAGGTACCCCTATTTGACTCGTGTCTAGTACCTTATTATGTAATAAATAAAAGTTTAATTATGTTTAAGTGTTTTGCTTGCTTATAAGTGGTATAAATGCCAATAAAAATATATTAATCACCTCCTTGTGAATAAATCCCACAACCTTAATTTCAGGCTCTCGTAGTGATAATGAAATTAATTTATTACAGAAACATAATACATCTTTACACTTCCATATATATATATATATATATTAGTCTTAGTTAAACTAATGCTTTGAATTAATTTAAACCTTATCCAGGTCTCCAAGAGAAAGTTCTCGTGTTTAGAACTAGATAATGTTATAGTCATTACTTCAAAGCATTATCATCCCCTCTTGTTCTAAGAGGGTGAGATGCCATACCCTAAATAAAACTCTTCCTGCCCTTCATAATTACAATGTATTCGAAATTATTTGTATCCATCCAATATAAATATTAAGAACATGTAATTTAAAATAAACGTAAAAAATATAACGTATTTTTTTTAATATAACTTACTTACTTTCTATCACGCCGTTTCCTCGTAGGGGTAAGCAGAGAGGATAGAACGCCACACTCTTCTGTCTTGACATACAACTCTCGCCTCATCTACATTCATACATCTTCGCATGCAAGCTCGTCGGTTGTTGAGACTTCTAACGGGACCATCTTCCAGTATCTGGTTGATCTGGTCATGCCACGTCTTCCGCGGTCGCCCTCTCTTTCTGGCGCCATCAACATTTGCATTATATATCTTTCTTACCATTCTTTCCTCATTCATTCGCTCAACATGCCCAAACCATCTGAGCGACCCTTTTTTAATTCTATTAATTATGCTAAGATCAGCTTTGCATTCATTCCTAATATCTACATTATTTACTCTATCATAAATTGATTTGCCACACATACGTCTGAGGGATCTCATCTCCACTGCAGTCAATCTACTTTCGTTCCTCTTCTGCCAGCTCCAGGCTTCGCTTCCATACATCAATGAATATAATATTCTTTATTATTCATCAATTTAAGTTTAAAATACAGACGCACAGCTCTTGACATTTTTATGTATAAGATCTGTCGAAACCAATTTAATTGTCCACCCCTATTATCACTCATCAACATCCATGTCCCAGCAAGAGCTACTAGAACACAATGCATCTTCCACATTCCTGTTGCTCGTAATAATTCCGGATTACGCTCACCCGTAGTGGGAACGTGCCGAGTCTACAACGATTTGTTCACCGACATTGACATCTACCATGTGTCCCTTTACTACCTAAGATCACAAGTGAACATAATTCTGCGACGCAACATTGAATTAATTCTTGATTAATAATTAAATATTGATTCAATACTGCGATACAAGATATAAATAAAGTCATACTTACATTAATACGTATATTTTGATATTGTTATTTAGTTTATGTTCTCTTCATTACTGTAACTATTTTATTTTATTTTAACACGCTTATATTATTATTATGTTCAAATTCAAAATTATTTTTATGTGAAATATGTTAGAATATAATTTAAACTCTCATATATTTACATATGTCACTTTCTTATATCTGTTAATATTTCCAAACAAATACATGAATAAATTTATTTTAAATATTTGGCACAAAAATAAAAAGTATTAGTATGGGTTACGTAAAACTATGGTTAAATAACATTACCAGCAAATTGAAAAAATATGTTAATACCGGCTTACGATACGAGATTTGATAAAAAAAACGCGTTATATTTAAATTTCGCGGACTGTATACATAATTTGAAGTGTCACATTTTGTTTGTTTTAGTAAATTTTTTCCTAACGTATCATGACATTGGTAGTCTTATTGGATGCTCTGTTTATTGTTGGTTGACGAAAGGGTTGTACATATTTTGGTGTACTGGGTGACTTTTTTACTAAATGTCGAGCTTGAAGTAAATAGTTTTTAATTTTAATTTATTTCTCTTTTCTTAATATATACCTAATATTAAGCTATCGTTTTTTTGTTAATGTGTGCTTATATTTTCACTATATTTGTTTTATCTCTGACTGAAACTTGGTCTAAATCGCAATCAACCAAGGAGATGTTTCCCCTTGGTCACAATGATCTTCCATCTGAAGAGAAGTTACTCTCTTATAGCAAACTTTATCACACAAAAGCACATTTGATCCTTCATACGGTTCTGAAATGGATATTCACTCTGCAGATATGACCAAAATGATTTATAAAACATTATAAATGAAAGAGATGCTTCTTCATTAATATTTTTATTGTATTGTCAAACCACAGAAGAAAAATATAAACTAAAAACAAATGCATAACAAAAATGCCACATTCCTTCCTTGTAAAACCATAGATGTCGCCCTTGGGCGCACTAATTACAATAACTGACAAACTATACAATTGGTTTTCAGCCTTGACCCAAAGAGGTCACTCGAACAATATTGAAGAAACGGAAAAAAATACACGTAATCTAAGATTTTACAGCATTTTGCACATATTACCGTAAATTAGAAATTATCTGGAACACATGGAAATAAATTAAAAATTCATGATCATGCCCGAAACTTCGCGAAGTGACACCTCTATAAGGGGCGGCAGAAACGCTGCGTAAATGAGTTTTTTTTGACGATTTATTGATTGATTGATCAGCGATTCCACAGATAAAGCGAAACCAGAGACAAACAACTTTCATTAATATAAAATGTTGTTTTTTTTCCACCGTGAATATTAATATTAAATGCTTTATGCTAACTTTAAAAAACTGTAACAAAAAATTTGTATAACACAATGCTTCGCCGTATCAGCCATTATTCGTATTAGAATACAAATGTCTCATTACTTTCATATGCTAATGTATTTAATGAATCGATACCTATTCTAACACTTGTATAATGGTGATACCTTTGTTGAATTAATTCAGTCATTATCAAGAGCAGCTGTGTAAAACCCTTCCAATATCAATTTCGCTATATTAACCAATTCAAGATTACGAGTAATTACAGACTTATTTTATTTATTAACTTTTTACCTACATACTAAAATAACGGCGAGTTTATTCAAATAAACGAATGATTCTCAGGTTTGAATATTTATAAAACTTTCAAAAATTTAAAAACATGTGGATGTTCTTACGATAAAATATTAAAATACACTTTTAATGCAATTGAGATACACGAATTCAACGAGTGAATTAATTCTTTACGTGCTTTAAATTCTTCACAAGCGCCATTTAAAAGTTCTTTTTTAAAAAAAAACACCATTGTGGTTTTTTGCTCTATGGCAAAAAAAATATTTACGTAAGCCTGGGGAACGCCAAAAAGCAAGAAAAAGGTTTTATCGATTAAGGTTTTTATGGCCCATTTGTCTAAAGTTAGCAAACTATTTAAATATGAAGGGTCTATCACAGGATGATTTGTTATACCAAATTTTCGATAACTGAAATTAAATATTCGGGTAACAGGAAAACATTAATTAAATAACAAGGTTTAACAGATACACCATGTCATTATTTAAAATAATAAAAGATTTTTCTAGTTTGGTGAACATGATTAATTGTCGTATGGCACGTTAAGGTACGAGAAATCATGTTATATTTCATGTACCTAGATGTTTTACGCTCTAATTTTTTGAACAGTTCATATATACAGGAGTTTGCATTAGGTTTAATTTTTAATCAAATCGCTTTGTAAAATTTGAGTTATGTTTTATCTTTCTTGTACTGTTTTATTTAATTATTTACCATCGTATCTTTCTTTATTTTATTATATTTTAACGTTTCTATGTTACAAATACATTTCAATATTGTTTTTGTAAACTCATGTTGAATACTTTCAACGTAAAAGCCTTAAGGGCGAATAAATATATAAATGTTTAAAAAATAATTTCGAGATACCTCGCCTCAGACTTTTACGTGTATCGAATAGTCTTACCTACCCTTCAGATACGCACTTAAGGGATTATTTGTTTAGGCTTCCGTTTACGGCGAATTTACTATTTGTATTATTCATAACACAGCCTCTTAGTCTTGATTTGAAAACATTTTATTTATTTTACATTTCTTGGCTTAGTCTTAACAAATCTAAAATATATTTCTTAAAGTACACATTTCGTAATAATACAGATAGATTCAATTTAGGGATGTATTAAATAACAATACTAAAGTAAGCTCTTTAAGATAGTGTCCTAAGAATATTTTAATTGAAAAAGGGTAAAATGGAAAAGTTCGCGTATTATACAGAATTTATTTTGTCGTAAAATAGTATAATATTATAATTATTTTATTAAACTACAAGATTTATTTTATTCTGATAAAATAAAAGGTTTTTCAATAAGAAATATATGATTTAAAAAAGGAAAAAATTAACCCATAAGAACATACTCGTAGTTTTTATTATAAATCCTTTTTTATGTGAGGACTCGGTTTCCATTTTATTATTTTTAACTAAAAGATTAATAAGTATCAAATGAGCTCTAATTTAAATTTAATATAATCACGAAAATCGATTCTACGGTATTTGTATTATTGTATTAATTTATCACTGGAATTTCGACACAACCAGCTTAAGTATTGTAGCAATTCTAAATAAAGATAAATTCTGAAGTGTCAAGATTTAGATCATTTTAGAATAGTGCCAGAATGTACCTACGTACTTGCCCCAAAATTTGCATTTTTTTTTTGTGGGTGTTTGTAAGTTTGACAAAAAACTATGTAACAACGCATTGTTATCGACATCAAGTTACCGTTGGATGACGGGAAGTGTGTTAAATGGTAAGTGTGTTAAGTATTTTGAAACATTATGTTCTAAATCAAATGTGATTTTAATGGCCACCCCTATTTCATCTACAAGAATGAATCCGTTAAACCCAATGTTTGATTACTTTGTCAAATAAAGGCCTAATGTCGTAAATGCGGCGTTCGATACTCAATTTTAAATCGTCAACAAAAAATCATGATAATGGTTTGTTAAAATAAATCGATTTCAAATATTCTCTCAAAAATTAGTCCAAATGAGTTTAATCACAATTCTTGAAGCCATTTGGCAGTTGAATTTCTTGAAATTATTGTTTCACCAAACTTTTCATGCAATAACTTGATGTTTTTGTTGTTGTTGGATGTTGATGATAACTTGACATTAGCAGTATTGACGTATGGCGTCATTTTCTTGAAACCACATTTCATTAAAATCACTCAAAATTTTGGCCACAAAAATTCTGTTAATATCAATGCCAACGCTCGGCAATCACTGTAACTCATTTTTGAACGATATTTAGAAAAAAACATGGTCCGATTTACCACCATACCAAAAACCATGCCTTTTAGTTAACTTTAACGGATGCAAAGGCTTCTTTTGTATCTCCTGTGGATTATTTTCACACCAAACGTAACAGTTTTTCTTATTGACAAAGGCATGTAACCAAAAATGTGCTTCATTGAAAATATGTTTTTTTAAGCAACATTACGACCAATGTGGTCTTCGATGGTCTATGGCCTCAGTTGTTGGTTAAACGTAATGTTATAAGAACGTATACACAAGTCTTTTAGAAAAATTCGTCTTGTCGTTGTTGAAATGCCAAATTCTTGCAAACGACGATAAATCTGTTTCTTCTACTCTTTCACTCTCTTATATTCTCTTCACTTCTTGCATTTTTATGTCTTATCGATGGTTAAGTTTCGCGGAGAGTGAAATCTTTTTCAAATTTTGCAACGATTCACCGAATAGCGAGCACAATAAGTCGGTTATGCGAACCACAACTTTGACAATAAATGCTATCATTCCTATTGAAAAATTCCTTATAATGAATGAACTACAAATGTGATAACCGGAGCTCAAATTTCATGTTTTTCAAAGTTTCACTCCCATATCATTATTATTATTTTTTATGATTCCTTAAGTCTACGACAGATACTCTGAGTAGGAACTCTACTTGCAGCGAGACCACCTGATCTTCAACAAGTGCATCGGTTGTAGTTAATTTCTTTGATATTTTAATAAATTACCTATTATAATAAACATCTGTAAGTTTTATTAATGCAAAAGAGTCAAAATTTTATATTAACTAGGCTCGGACACTTATCTACATCTACATTTCCACCTTATTCTAGACTAATCAAATTCGCTTTATCAATCAATATTAATATTTATTTATTAACAAGACATTTATAAGTACCTCAGTTGTTTAGAAACCATCCATTTTTTCTGCGTACACTTTAGGGACCAGCTGTTTTGACTAGCAAAAGAATCAGTTTCGCCACATATTTCTTAAGCAGATACGTCTTCTTCCTGTACCTTTTCACTATCGGATCGGGCGAACCTTTTCTCTGTTATTCTATTTATATCTTCACTTGCTTTCGGGGCTTCTCTGCAATGAAAAATAAACATCCGTACAAAAACTTCAATACTCTGCATTCCATTTACCTACAACGCTTCCTAAAAATAATATCAGATAAAATAATACATTATAGTATGTACAAAATAGATACGAGTACGTATCTTTTGGTCTCAAATATAGTTATTATTGATCACGTGTCAAGTAGATACATATCGAAGGTTGACACGCAAGGCTCATTCTTGAATTCTTAATCGTTACAAAATTAAGGCATTAGGGTATTGATGTGCAGTGGATTATAAGCACACGCTTCCACATTTAAATAATTATGGCTCACGACTCTCAAATTAAAATACATTTTTCTCAGCTTATAATTCACTTTATTACTTGAAATAAGTGCCATACGAATTGAAACACTTTTACCGATTAATTACAAGTTTATTTGACAGTTGATAAAATCAAAAAATGCACTTTCAGCGGCGGCTAGTTCCTGTAAGATGTTATTGAAAAATATAAATATGTGAATATATATTAGCGAGATGGCTGATGAGTGTAATGATCAATGAACCATTCAGGCAACAACTGCCTACAGCGTAGGATAAACTTTTTAGTTTTTTTAGTTTTCGTCGAGTTCGTGAGACACCCATTTATCTTTTTTATTTGTTTTTCTTAGTTTTACGTTTTACTTTTTTGCAGCTCTTGAATTGTTTTGCATAATTTTAATTCAACTAAAGCCTTCATTTGGCCTTTATCGAGTGATAGAAGATGCCCACGACCTTCTCAATCTTCGAGGCATATTCCCAGGAAATTTTTAAAATCTCCATTGAATTACTTCTATTACAGGACCTATACCAAAAGCATAATTTAGTAAAGCATAGTTTGATACTAAACCATCTGCTTTAAATCGAAACATTCTGTTTTTTTCTTTTTTTCCTATCTTTAAGTAATTCAGAAGCCCATTTGAAGACAAAATAATAATTGTTCTAAGAATATTTTTTCTTCTGAATGTAGGTTTGAACGTGGTGACATTATTATTAAAATAAAACACAAATCACTTTGTTTTCACCACTTTATTAGGTATACAATCTACATGTTTTCCAGACAAAATTTGTGCACAACCGACTATTGAATATTTTTCCAATTAAAATTCCATCCCCTTCAGATGACATTCCATAATTAACACCTCCGACCTCCCCCCCCTCCCCTCTCCCAACCCTTCACCATGATTTATCTTTTTCAATTTTAGTACTCAAACAATCCTTAAGGAGAGAACATTGTTCTCGAAACATGTAGATTGTATATTATATATATTATTAATATTTAAAGCATTAACTTTGTGGTAAGACATAATAACAGAATGTTAGTAAACTTAGTAAAAACCACTACCAGATTTACTCTTACTCTCTCTCGTTAGATCCCTGAGTTTTTCAGTAGTTCAATTTCTCTGACAAGACTAACACGCATGTGGACAATAGTGGTGATAGTTTTACAATACTATGGTTGGGGTGTATAGTGTTGTGAATGTAGTAGTGTAGTGTTGGTCCTGACGAAGAGACGGGTTCGTCTCGAAACCGGTAGACCGTAAATCTGGGAGTGGTTTTTACTAAGTTTACTAACATTCTGTTATGTAGATTGTATACTTAACAAAGCGATTTTCGTTTTATTTTAACAAACTCATAATAAAACCAAAATCAATGTCACCAAAATGCGAGTTTATATTAATATGAACAAGATGAATGAATACTTTTTACAATAGACATTTTTAAAATACATATTATTGATTGATATAGCAGTTACTCTGTGGTGCGACATGATTATTTTAATTTAAACCAAATTGAACCACTTAACGATTAAATTTAAGAAAAAAAATTGTTCCAAACCGAGTCTTACGTTAAAACGTATTTTTGTAATACCTACATAAAGTGCAGCTTAAAGAAATTATAGTTTTTACGAGTATTTAATGTGACTTTTTCACACACGAACACATCAAACGTGTTGCCTACTAAACTACGAGTAATAATAATACACAGAAAAACGAAATTTGTACACATATCAATGCGCTATCTTGTTCGCCATCTGTCGTTAGTTTTCATATCTCTAAGCACCACACTAATTATTCCTACATTATCCCTGTAGCCTCCAGAATAATTAATGGACTTGCAAACAATCACGTGGGCGTAACGATTATGCTACACGTCAAAATGGCTATTATGAAAAGCATGGCTATCGCGGTTTACTACTTAACCTAATTGCTTATAATGTAGGCGTATATTCTAATTTAAGCAGATTAGTTAGCCTACAGCCGCCAACATAGTGACTGCTAACGTTTTTTTTTAAATTTACTATCTTTTTTGGGATGTTGATTATTATTTGAATTACGCGATGTTTTGAACTGACTATCGCTTAAACAGCATGGTTATCAGTGATACCCAAGTGTTTGGTTCCCTATCGAGTTCTGGTTCCGATAATATCAAGTAAGTATCAAATGTTCATTTTTTTGTGATCAAATATTGAATATCGGGTACTCCGTGCTGATGGAGGAATTCGGCGTTTAAATATACACAGGTACCAATTTATAGGTGTATTTGTTAAATACTTAGGAGCCAATTGTGGCAGTTTGGTTTCAAGGAATAGTTCGTTTGGAAATGGTTGTTT
>JADDOH010015884.1:0-10546 GCA_016648135.1 Agrypnia vestita | reverse complement strand
GAAATATGTCAGTAATGATAAATATTTATGATTGACTAAGGCATATTAAAAATTATATAGAAAGAAAGAATAAAAAATTTAAACAAAAGACAAAGAAACTTAATTATTACGTGGAAAAAAATTCAGCACTCAAAATTTTTCTTAATCTTGTGTGGCTGCACTCGAACAGATCAATATCCAATAATCTTACTAGTTTATTGAATGCATCGCATACCTTCAAGAAATATGAATTACGACGATAGTTGGATGAGGTAAAATCAATGTGAAAGACTGGGTTGTGTCTACGAGATCTACAGGGAACATGGAATTTTAGTCTATTTAATAGTTCAGGACAGTCGACGTTGCCTGATAAAATTTTTAGTAGGTACATCAAATCACCTATTTCCCGACGTTTGTATATCGGTAGGATGTGATATTTTTTGCATGAACTGTCATAATCGTCAGAAACGCAATTGAATTTAAAGTTGAGAAAGCCAATAAATTTTTTTTTTTTTTTGAATTTGTTCCAAGCGATTTACATAGATCATATACTGGGGGTTCCATACTTGCGTTGCATACTCGAGTTTGCTTCTGACAAAAGTGCAGTAAAGTATTTTCAATGTCTTTACACACTTAAAATGTTTAGACATTCTCATGATGAAACCTAAAGCCCTGTAGCCTTAGAATCGATATATTCATCGTATAATAATTTTCTATCATTGATCACCCCTAAATCTCTGATTGATGTAGCTGTTTCTAATTGTTCTCCTTTTAGTATATAGTTAAATGGTATTATATTCTTTTTGCGTGTGAAAACTACACAAGAACATTTTGAGGGATTCAAATCAAGTTTATTTAATTTACAATAATTATCTAACCGTAGCAAATCATCTTGTAGATTGAACGAATCGTAAATACTAGAAATTGGTTTAAAAATTTTCATATCGTCAGCAAAAATTAGGACATTAGAGTGACGAAAGCAATCGTGAATATCGGAAATGAAGATTATAAACAACAATGGCCCCAGCAGTGATCCCTGAGGTACTCCGCTGGGAACTACAACCCAACTCGACATGTAATTGCTTACTACCACAGCCTGAGTTCTATTATCGATGTAGGATGCAAACCATCTTAGCAAGTCACCACGTATTCCGGCCAAGAAAAGCTTATTAATCAACAGATGATGATCTATTCTATCAAACGCCTTACTATAATCAGTATAGATCACATCTGTTTGAAGTCCTTTATCCATTTTATCAGTTAGAAAGTCATTAAAGAGGATTAGATTGGAGACGGTTGATTTCCCTTTGATGAATCCGTGTTGATCTGGATGAAAAGAGTGATGAAGAGCTGCATAGACTTAATCGTATATAACCTTCTCGAAAACTTTAGCAATTGTGCACAATTTAGAAACAGGTCTATAATTTGCGACGTCTGGTTTCGAGCCTTTTTTATGAATCGGCGTAATAAATGCCGATTTCCAGATATCTGGCACACATCCATCCTTAATAGAATTTTTAAATAAAATTGTTAGAGGTACAGCAATTATATCAGCATATTTATTTAAATATATTGGTGGTATTTGATCAGGTCCAGCAGATTTATTTATATCAAGATGCTTTAATTGATTTATTATGTTCGATTTACTGACTTCTATTGATGAAATGAAACAATCGGTGATTGGTTCGTAATTGGACAGAGAATTCGTATTTTGAGTACTTGAAGAGGGATTAGAAAACGTAGAATAAAAATAATCGGAAAAATAGTTACATATGTCGGATCCTAATGTGGCAGTATTGAGACCGTATGTCATATTACTTGGCAGGTTGAATGATTTAGATTTTGATTTAATAAATGACCAGAACGTTTTAGGGTTACGTACTACAGACTCCTCTATTTTAGAGATGTAATTCAAGTAACATTCGTTTTCCAATGACTTGGCCCTATCGCGTAAAATATTAAAAGATAATTCGTCGGATTTATTGCCATAAATTTTAAATTTACGAAAGTACTAGAATTTTTCTCTGATAATTTATTTGAGTACCGCAGTGTACCAAGGAGGGAAATTATCAAAATTTCCCGTCTTGTACGGTACGCATTTGTCGCGAATAGTATAAAGTACCTGGTAAAATGATCTCAATGCTTGCTCAACGGGCTTATCCGCTAGCAATAAATCCCAATCAATCTTGTTTAGTTCATCATTAATAACCTCAAAGTTAGCACGATGATAACAATATTTTGTTCGAGGTGCTGGTTTCAGTGAATGGAAGTCAATAAAATTAGCCGTTATTGTCAATGGTTTGTGGTGGGGATCCACAGATACTAATGGGTCAAGACATTCTGAAAGTCCGACCAATTCGTTGCAAAGAACCAGGTCCAAAATCCGCCTATTGTCGTTATATATCCCATTGAATTGATGGAGATCAAACATATTGGTAAAATTGATAAATTCACACTCGTCATTTGTGTGGTAATTAGTAGGTGAGAAGTAACAGGAGGAGGTATCAAAATTCCATTGGATTTTGCTCAAATTAAAATCGCCTAAGATTAAAATGTGATCATTGTGATTGGATGTTAAGATATTGCTTACTTTTTCTACAAAATTATTCAATTGTTTAGAAAAACAATATCCTTGATTTTGTGCGCACAAATAAAGAACACATACATGCAATTTATTAGAAGTACGGGTATTCGAGTTATTCAGGTGGATGGTAATCCATATATCTTCAGCTGAAGAGGACCAAGATGGTTGTGATGAATATAATTTTTGGTTTGTTAGTTTTATTTGTAATGTTAAGGTATGACCTTATGACATTGATCTACACATTTGACTAATCTTTGTCTTCTTCGTTAGGTACTCTTTCGTTTCTATTTAGAATACAGTGCCCTGAGCATAATGAATACAATCAAATGAAACACGGCTCGTAATGTGCTTCCACGTGTCTCGGTCTCACAGCGTCTTTCTAAACAGAGAAACTCCATCCGTCCTTATGGTACTACAATCTCCTTTTCTAGCCTACTACTCCGATGCATAATGCGTCAGAAAAATTGGAAGGGTTATTTGTTCAATAACATATATAGTTTTGTTGTAAGAATGAAGCATCCGCACGTTATACTGTTCACAAGATATGTTCACAAGAGAATTTGTTGAATGCAATACCAGTCAGAAACCTGAATCAGAATCCTTAATATTCTTTATTTACCGATTGAAATATTTATCCGTATTATACATGGATTAATTGAAAAGCTAATAATTAAAAAATAAGTAGGTATAACTTATAAAAAGTTAAACGCTTATTTTGTTAAATAATTCATAAATAAAAATAAATAACGACGTGAGCATTATTACTTGTTACAGCATCCTCTTTACGCTTTTATTTAGTTTCCCTTGTTTATTTGTTTGTCTTTAATTTTAATTTTCGAAATATCAACATCTTTCCTAATAACTAGAGCTCTGTAACTTTCAGCATTTGTGTATTTCCTATGACAACATGATATGTTAGATATTTTGAGTGATATAATTAATTCTAATATTTCATTTATAGAAAAAGAAAAACACAAACCATAGTATTTTGACGTTTATAACAAACTCAGCAAACTGCCGGACAGAATACAGATATGTAATATGTATTTTAATATTGTATGATATTATTATTTAAGGACTACTGAGTAATAAAATCTTAAATATACTGTAATTTATTCTTGCGCTTAAACTGCTAATATAGTTATGCAAGATGCCATTTATAATAGGTAGATATGTTTATAGTTTATGATAAATAAACAATATCCAATTAAGCTCGGTCGGCAAACTTTATGGAAGAATTTTGATAGAAAGAGTAAGGTCGATGACGAAAGAAAAGGTATGGGACGTGCAAGGAGCCTTTGTGGGTGGAAGAGGATGCATGGATCAGATATTCTCTCTACGAGTGTTGACGGAAAAGTTTTTAGCGAAAAACCAAAAACTTTTCTGTGCATTTGTAGATCTGCAAAAAGCTTATGATAGGGTTATTAGAGGAAGGTTATGGAAGGTACTCTCTGATTACAAGGTGAACAGTAAACTTATAGACGCAGTTGCATCCCTTTACAAAGGGAGTACTGCGTGTGTAAGAATCAATGGATCTTTCACATCGTGGTTTGATATAACAAAAGGTGTCAAACAGGGTTGTGTAATGTCTCCATGGCTGTTCAACCTGTATATGGATAATTGTGTGAAAGAACTGGAATGTATGAATATAGGAGCGAAAATGAGTGATTTGATTGTATGCTGTTTACTGTACGCGGATGATGCGGTATTAATGGCAAATAGCGAACAAGACCTACAAAGTCTAGTTAGCAGGATGTATGATGTATGCAAGGAAAGTGACCTTATTATGAATGTAAAGAAGTCAAAAGTAATGGTATTCGAGAAGGAGGAAAGTAAGACAACGTGTGAAATACTAGTAGGCAATGAATGTTTGGAACAAGTAGATGAGTTTGTGTACTTGGGAAGTATGTTCGATAGAAGAGGGAATGTTGAGAAAGATATAGAGAGGAGAGTGACTGCCGGGAATAGGGTGAACGGTGCTTTGAATGCAATAATTTCTAATAGAAATATGTCTACCGAGGCAAAACTGGCGGTACATAATGGAGTTCTGGTACCGACACTAATGTATGGAAGTGAAGCCTGGAGATGGCAGAAGAGGAACGAAAGAAGATTGAATGCAGTGGAGATGAGGTCCCATAGACGTATGTGTGGTAAATCCATGTATGATAGAGTAAAGAATGAAGATATTAGGAATGAATGTAAAGCTGATCGTAGCATAATACAGAGAATAAAAATAGGGTCGCTCAGGTGGTTTGGGCATGTTGAGCGAATGAATGAGGAAAGAATGGTAAGAAAGATATATGATGCAAGTGTTGACGGCGCCAGAAAAAGAGGGCGACCACGGAAGACGTGGCATGACCAGATACTGGAAGATGGTCCTGTTAGAAGTTTTGAACAACCGTCGAGCTTGCATGCGAAGATGTATGAATGTAGACGAAGCGAAAGTTGTATGTCAGGACAGAAGAGTATGGCGCTCTATCCTCTCTGCCTACCCCCTCGGGGAAACGGCGTGATGGTAAGTAAGTAAGTAAGTAACAATAAAAAAAGTTTCATAAAATAAATACAGGTCCTTGAAAATAATCGAGCTATTCAAAATGGAAATAACCTCATTTATATTAAAATCCCTGCATGATCTCCGTTACTAAAATAATTACGTTTGTTAGTGTAATATTAATGAAAAACCCCTCCCCGTACATTATGTATGTTTGGCCATATTTTTTTAATTTTTATTGTCAGTTCTAATGTTGCCTGTGAAAAAGCTTAGGCTTACACATTATTACTCAAAAGTGGATTAAAACTTAGTGTTTAATTTAAATTGTTTAATAAAAAAAGTATTTATTATTCATAGAAAAATATTTACATAACAAATGAGTGTCTACTTTTTTCACTAATTTCTAAATTTACATTAATTAATTATCTTACCGACAATCTAGTTTTTTTGTGGTTAAAATTAATCCTGTAAACCGAAACAAAGCCTGTCTACATTTTTTTTTGAATTGCTTATTCGTTTATCATTGAACAGTCTGCCACGGAAAGATTACCGACGTAGGCCCAATACCTTCGTTCCACATACACGTGGACTACAGGACGAGATGATTTTTTCACTACCTTTTTCTGTATGAATGTTCGTGAACTGATTCTTATGCTATGATCTGTCGTGGGTACACTCCCTAAGTACCCTTCTGCTATAATATACCAACTCGATCGGGCTTAGAGGCTTGGGAGGGTAATACCGTTACCTACACGGTACGCATCTAATATGACGATATTCTCTAAATGGTTGAGAACTGATAGTTATTTCAATTTTTCTAGTATTTTTCTTTCATTTGATTCGAGTTTTTAGTTTAACGTAATAATTTCGCATTTTATACCTCAAAACGGAGACCACAAAGTCTAACGAATCATTTTGAATTAAATAATATAAAGAATATTTTATATGGAAGTATGTTCAAAGAACACAGTTACTGGATTTTGTCCCCAGATGGATGATTAAGGACAAATTATAGAAGTCTCACAGAGACAAAGCTAATTTATACGTGAGAAAAGTGGATGGAAGTCTCTTATACGATGGCTCAGGGCTTACAACCTGTATGAGTTAGCTTTCAGAATAAGTACGTGGAATGTTGGTTTTGAAACCGCCTCATTTGTTGTGACGCATAATTATCCGTGGGGATGATATATTATTAAGTAGCTATATTTTTCTCAAGATTCTAGAGTGCAACTGATCAAAATTAGGTATTATGCACATTTTCCGAGGGGAGGTAGTGGGTTAACCAGAAAAAACGTCTACTTCTTCTTTCCACGCTCTTGTGCTTCTTATTTATTCAGAGAACTTTGGATATGCTTGAATGGCTATATTTTAATCTGCCATTACTTTGTTACGAAGTTACGAAGGAAAAGGATGCCAGGGGAGAATACAAATGTTTGTGCGAGGCTTTAACTAAGAAAATTTTGGTTTGATCTATTAATAGTGTGGTATTGCATAGGGAACAGATACGAAGAATGATATTCTCTTATTTTTTTACATATAAATGTGCGATTTTAGATAACCCTACGTTGTTACATTCATAAACATTCTTTATGTTTGCATACATCAAATTATTATCATATTTCGCTGTTTTTTTAAAAGACTGGCTAAATGAATTTGCTTCTGCGATTGTGTCTCAACCTCAAATAGTGTTCGTAAACACGAAAAAAATGTCGGCGAGATATATGTGACGGAATAAATTACGCGGCACCGTTTTCACTCGCGAGGTAAGAGAGTCAAAAACGTGAAAAACGCAAGCAATCAGAAACCCATTTTCGTAAATCACAGGCCAACGAAAGTTGTAAAGTCCCGTTAAATGATCGCTAAAACCGTTAAAATAAAATTAGCACGGCATAAAAAACCCATCCGAAATGTGAGTAAACACAAAACACAGCGAGTTAATGGCCTTCTTCTCTGTGCCACGGAGCCCCAGTCTCGGGCAGCCTCGGCGGCTCTCGAGGCGAAGAGACTTCTGCAAGAAAGTTTGCCGACGCGACCCATAAAAGTTTAACGACCGATAAATTACATTTAAGGCCGTTTAATTTTTTTGAAGTGTTGTCCATTACTGTTCATCAGAATTGATGTAACGATAAAATTTTAATTGTAGCCAACGACGATAAAAATAATTTTATAAAGCGAAGATACCTAATTAGATTACGCATTTTTAATTGCAAGGAACCCGTAAGTGGGTACTTTTTTGTTTGTAGAACAAATCGAAACGGTAGTGCGCAGCCTCTTTTTAGTCATCCAACAGGGTGTTCAATTGTGTTTTGATTCAAGTTTTAATATGCAGTTAAGTGAAGATATATCAAAATGAAATATTATATGTTAGAGTCTATTGGTGTGTAATAGTAATAATTCAATAAAATAAAGAAATAATAGAAAATAAACAATAATATTACAATAATACCAGTATTATTATATTTTCTAAAAAAAATCGTAATGAAATTAAGTATTTGCCAAGAATCAGTTTATTTCTCACTAGAATCAATGAAATTTTGCTATTGAAACTTGAGATATATAGAGCACAACCCAAGCAAAAGCAAAAGTTGAAAATATTTTTTTTTTTGCAAGTTTTTTTATCATTTTATTTAAGTTGTATTGAATCGAATGAATTTTTCATTGTTAATATAGGTAAGTTACAGTAATGAAAAAAAATCAGAAATATTGAAAAAAATACAAAATTTGATATTGCATTGATATTAGGTCATGGTTGCTTGAACATTTTCGACTCATTATCAACACTGAAATCCATCTGTAAGGTTATTGCTACTAGCTATGAGCCCTGTTTATACAAAAAAATAACAGTTTCAACACCAAAGCATCAAAATTGTGAGGTTATTTAAAAGCAACCTAATCTGCATGTAACAAGGTATATATACAACGGCAGGAGCGCGCGTTCCCCGGATATTTCGTCTGAAAGAGCTTCCCTGGAATGGAGTGCTTCCCGCCATATACGCCGTGAAAATTTCATTCCCGAATATCCCGGCAATAATGCTAAGTACTGATAAGCCCGCGGAGCTCTGCCGGCGCTTCCTTGCAACTCGAGGAACTGATAATATTTTTCCAGCGCCATAATTTATCGCCCACTGGGAAATTCGCGCGTAATGTGTAATCCCGTAAATTTTACGCTCGCCCGTTCTTTCCTGAGCCCCGCGATTCGGGCTGTTGTGTTTTTAACCCGGCCACAGTCAGGTGATGTCTCGCTTCTGTGTTTGTGTTGAATGTCAATTTTTTTTTTTCCTATGTTTCTTCTTTTAATTCACTCGATCTCTATAACTAACAGAATCGCAATAGAAGAAAATTTGACAATTCCTAGGATGACGAATTGCGATCAAAAAATTGTTGAAATATATAAAAAAATATTACGAAACAAGATTGTACAAATTATGGAATCAATCAAGAATCAAGAAACAAGGCTCTATACCAATTAATGCTATCTTGTGGTACAAACTAATTACACGATATCATGAAGATGGGACATATAAGCATAGATTGATTCATAAACCTAGTACTAGATTTACGGTTAAAGAAGGACTACGAATACCGAAGTTCATAAATAAATATGGACAAAGAACATTAAAATATGTCATACCAAAAATACTAAATAAAATCCTATGTCGTGTCAAAATGGATATTAATAAAAAAGGGCAAAATACAGAATTAATGAATATATTACTAAATAAAAGAAACTTATTTTGATTTTGGTAATATTTGTATTGTTTCATGTATTGTTGTATTGTATTGTTGATTTGTATTTTAGTTTATAAGATCTATTGTAATTAATTAATATGAATGTATTTCTGGTAAATACAATTTATTTATATATATATATATTGATGCACCTACAGACAAATATCAATGTGATGTTTTGTGGGTCTGAGATGTAAAAAAAAAAAAAATTAATAAAAAAAAAATGTAATGCATCAAAATAATGGTCACCTCTTCATGACCCATGTCCATTGTCAATGTTGTGTGTGTGTGTGCGGGATCAGCTTTGCGGATATAGGCCAATGATGGCTAAAAAAAAATGTTTTAATGTAATGTTTGTACTTAGTTACTTACTTACTGCGGGGGTGGGTAGGGACGACAGAGCGTCACACTCTTCTATCACGTCCTAACACACAACTCTCGCCTAATCCAAATTCGTACATCTTCGCATTCAAGACCGACGATTGTTGAAGCTCCTAACAGGACCATTTCCCTATATCTGGTCGTGCCACGTCTTCCGCGGTCGCCTTCTCTTCCCGGTGCCGTCAACACTTTTGTCATATATCTTTTAACCACTCTTTTCTCATTTACTCGCTCAATATGCCTAAGCCATCTGAGCGACCATTTTCATTCTCTTTCTTTTAACTCGTAGCGTCTGCGGTTTGTTGTCTACTGGAAAAACTTTGGATCGATTTTTAACCATTTTTCCGTGATCCAATCGAGCTGAAACTTTGCAGGCATGATGAAAATGATCTAATAAATTCTAATGTTTTTTTCAAATTGGAATCAATAAAACCTGATTCCATGAGAAAGGGAGTATAATAAAAACTTGGTTTTTATGGGTTATTTTTTTTAATTCTGTTAAATATTCTAAGATCAGCTTTACATTCTTCTAATATATTCATTCTTTACTCTATCATAAATGGATGTTTGCACAAATTATGTAATAAAAACAAACAGGTAAATAATTTAACAATATTTTTATATTGTCACGGGTCGTGGCTTTGGGAGATAAATTAAAATGTTTTAGAGCTTCTTATAGTGTTGTTACAAAGTGACACATTACAAGGGATGCGGATAGTGCGCAACTCCTTCTGCTTACCATTTCGTTACAATATGCACGTTCTGCGAACACAATTGCTGGATTTGACCACTGCAGGATTATTATTTTAATTAGGATAAATTATAGAAGTCTCACAGGGACGACGCTATTTATATGAGAAACGTGTATGGAAGTCTTGAATATGAAGTCTTCTTCTTCGTGGGCCTTGTCGGGTCCCCCCGACGGCGACGTCGGCGATCACCTGGGAGAAAGTTTCCCTGTCCAGGGCAGTGCGGAACAGCTCTTATCTCAGTCCACTCTCGGATGTTTCCAAGGCAGGAATTTCGCCTCCTTCCAACCCCTCTGCGACTCTCAATCTTCCCCTTCATGACGAGCTGAAGAATTGAGTACTTTTCGCGTCTCATCATATAACCAAAGTATGAAATTTTTCGGAGATTTACTGTGCTGAGTAACCATCTGTTTGTATTTGCTCTATGTAAAACTTCAATATTACTAGTCATGCGTATGAAGCCTAGGGCTTACAATCTGTGTGGGTATGCTTAAGATTATTACTCTACGCAATCCAATTCCATAGTTTTTCATGATATTCATTCATTCATGTCTGTAGCATCAAATATATGGAATATATATACAACTTTAAATTTTTTTATAATATGTGGATATTCTTACTATTAACTAACGT
>JADDOH010015883.1:0-10713 GCA_016648135.1 Agrypnia vestita | reverse complement strand
GGGACCATCTTTACAGTAGCTTCAGGATATATACCGTAGTTTAACTTAGTTTAACCTGGAGGAGTTGGAATTCGGGGGGCAAACTGGCTCTGAGCCCGGACGCCAGACACTGACGCGAGGGATGGTGCGGTACTTTGCACAGAAGAGGCCCAACATGAAAAGGCGATCCAGGCTCAGGTCAACGTATCCGGAACTCGTGTCGGGAGAAGGAGGATGGGATCAGTCACCGATGAGCCTTTGGGTATGGAGGAGCCGAATTTAAAGCAAACACATTTTCCGCGTACACATACATTTACACATACCTTCCACAACCCCTCTTCATCCATTAGAATCCAACGTACCACTAGAATGAGGTATAGGGCCAGATACCGGTGACGGGACTTAGGTCGGCTAGTAAATAAACGTAACAATGTAATTGATATAAGAATAATGCAGAGTAAATATAAAAGATCGTAAGGAATAAGCACAGCGAGATAACGGTGGAAGATAAAAATATTAACCAGCGCGGGTGTTGAAGACGGAATCCCCCATAGGAGCGGCTACGAAGGACTTGAGGGCTTTCAGGGGATCTATGTACTCTATATGTGCATGCGCATGTGATAACGGCACGTTACTAACCTTTCCAGTGGATGGCGGTCGATCCCATACAGGTAGGACCATGGGGATCGAGCGGAGAGGCGTGGGAGCAGAGGATCGCGTGTTCCGGACGCGCAGCTACACCAGATGCAGGGGCTCCAGTCCGTGGGAACGTTAGGTAATCAATATAGGGCCACGGAACATAGTATGTTTAGCAATTGCACCGTAGGTTTTATTTGACGTACTAGGTAGTTTTTTTTTGCGTTTTCCATGAACATTCACGAACTTCATACCCCAGTATTTAATTTAAGCTTAGCTTGCGTTAGGGTTACCACAAAACCAATTCATCCCCTATAGTTCGAAACAAAAAATTACACAACGTGAACTGGGGAGGTCTTGAATAAAGCGAGGGTGTTTGGAAATACTACGTTAAAAACCGTAGAGCCTTCATCCGACGTAGATAGATAGCTTGTTTGCCTCTAACACGGCGTAAACTCAGTTAGGAGTAGGATCGAGCTGAAAGGCAAAGAAGAGGATCCATCACATACTGTTAAATATCATCTCTTTATATAAATAAAAAGCGTTTTAAAATCAACAAAAAACGTAAAAATTTCTTGCAAATTTAAAACATTATAACTTTATTAATATTGAATACTTCTTTTAATTTCCTTAGTAAAAGTTCTAGATAATGAAGTATACTTTATGCGTATAAAAAACATATCATGCGTACATATAAATATTCATTAAAAGTTAGTGCCGCCTAGGACACTAAGAACGATTTCTTGGTCGCGGCCTGTCGATTAATGCTTATATTTTATTAATTATTATAAATAATGTCCATTTTATTACTTTTATATAATAACAAAGGTTCTATCTAAGTTACTGCTCTAAAAGAGTAGCTCTAGAGTATAGCACTTTGACCATATTATCTCCAAAGCCTACAGTATGCTGGGATTCATACTTCGAACCTGCAAACAATTCAAAAATCCTCACTCATTAAAAATTTTATATTATTTCTACGTTCGCAGTCACTTGGAGTACGCATCTCACGTCTGGAATCCACAACAGACAACATGCATTGCGAGAATAGAACAAATTCAGAACAGATTTTTGCGTTGCCTCAATGGTAAATCCGGCATGTATTTCGACTCGTATATGGAAGCAACGGATTTCTATAACATGAGAACCCTGGAACATAGAAGAGCACGAGCTGATAAAATGCTACTTTTCAAGTTACTTCAGGGATATATTGACTGTCCCAGCCAATTGGAGCTGGTTTCTCTGCACGCTCCATCAAGGCGAACCCGGCAGTCTGTGCTCTTCCATGTACCCATAAGCAGAACCTCTTACGCACAGAACTCATTCATCCAGCGAACATGCAAAGCATACAATGACCACTTCAATGACATTGATATATTTAATATCAACATCTCAGCTCTTAAAAATCGTATTTAAACCGCTTATATTACTTGTTTCTATATCTTCACCTGATTAACTGAGACCGACCAACGTCATACACACACCACAGCCAAACTCTCATCACTCTTTGCACATACCCCCATATCTATATACATATACGTCACACACAGAATATACACACACTCCACTCAGCCACAATCCCATACACCTCTCTCTACTTCCCCCTCTAACTCCCACTCCTATCCCTCTATTTAATATATGTTTTCTTTATTGCTTGACTTAATTTATGCCGTGGATCTCTATAATTGTTCTACCAACTATCCAATACGTTATGCCATTATAATAAATTATATTGTTGAGATTACGAAAAAAAAAACATTCTGATATAAATGAATAATAAAAACCAACATTTTCGTAAAAAAAACGCCGAAATATGCATTTGCAGTGAATGTGCCGCATTAAAGTAATTTCTCGTATTCTGTTTATTGTAAAGAATCTAGGTATTATGCAGTTTTTTGCCTCCCCAAAATCTGTATTAAGTGGCTTACGAGGTATTGTTTTACCATGAGCGATACGCTTAGTAGTCAAGTAGCTTATTTGTTGGTAGTGACGCTCTCCTAGCGATCTGATGGTCGGTGGTTCGAGCCCCATTCCAGGATGCCAGCAAGTTAGTAATTTTCATAGCACAGGCTTTTAGCCAAGTTTGAAAATGTAAGAATATTATGCGTCGCGTATTCCGTTTTCGTATCTCTATTTAAAAAATATATATTTTCTGATAATTAATATCAAAAAAAATTTTATTGATTAAAAATTTTCTTCCTAGAATTTAATATGAATTTTACACACTAGATTTTCAACTTGATTTTCGTTTGTTCGAAAGATATTTTTACTCTTTTTTTTCGTTTCTTTTTTCAACATTTATTTACTCAATGTTCTGTAATATAGTGATTATTTGGATCCAATGTCTGATTTAGCCTGTACCGCGAATTTTTTTTTCTTTTTACAAAATTTTTTCTGTACTTATTATATTATATGTATATATTTATTATATTCTTCTTTTTCTCCTTCTTCTTCTTCCTTAGCCTTTTTCCCTCCCCTTCTGGATGTAGGCCTCTTCCATTATCTTCCACACATCTCTGTTTCTCCCCCTTCGCATCCAGGGTCTTCCTGCTTGCTGGACTATGTCATCAGGCCACCTTTTGGGAGGTCTTCCGACGCTTCTATTTTTCGTCCAGGGCCTCCACTGTAGGATTCTGGGTGCCCATCTAGTATCCTCCTGTCGAGCCATATGTCCATTTAAATTAATTTAAAATTTATTGTATAAACCTATTTTTTTTATTATTTAATATTATTATCTGAAATCATTATTATTATTATTATTATTATTTTATTTTTTATTTTTTAGTATTCGTTGTATCCTGTTGCAGAGAGCATTGGCTCCGAAACATGTTGGTATTTTCAACAAATCAGTGGTGAAAATCAAGAATATTCTTTTTAATTAAATTTATTATCTATTTGTTATGTGTACTTCTCAAGGCTTTGTGGTCGTGTACGTTAAGATAATAAAATAAAATAAATTATAATCATTAAAGTGGTTAATTTATGTAGCGCCATTTTCGTAAAAATTTCACCTCAAGGGCGCATTACACAAAAACCGTAAAAAATTACACTTGTATTTAAAATTGCAAACTTATGGAAGTGATTTTACATAAAGGTGTATTAAATGTGCTATAAAACGCGTTTATATGGCAAAGGAGGGCATTCTCAATGAGATTGCTTTCTTAAATTCGACCTTATCAAAGAGGCGTGATTATGGAAGTGTAACTAGGTACGATGTTGCACAGAGGAAGGAGGGATGCTTAGCTAATCCAGTGCTAGTCAATCAACGGACAATCAATAACAAACAAATATATCTGATGCCACAGACATCTTGCAATAAACTTCATGTCTGGCGTGCCGCTAATAAAATTTATTTAAATACATAAAAATGTTACAGTGCTGCCTTCAGTAGAGGTTTATTAATTTTGATTATAAAATAAATGAACTCAACTCAACTCAACTCAATTTATTTGATAATATGTAAATTACAAACAAAATGTTTAAGGCATACATATTAGGAAGTATATATCAAAATAAAAATATTTAATAAATTAAAAATAACATAAAATCTGGTCAAAGGTTTTTTTTTTTAGCGAAATTTAAAATTAATTAAATTTTAATAAATATTATTATACTGGTCAAAGGTGTAGGAGAATCCCGCTTTGGAAAACCCCCTCAAACACATGGAGTATATCAATATCCAAAGCGATTTTGTTCAGCATAGCTGTGGCTCTCCCAACGGGCATAACCATCGGCAGGTTGGTCCTGTATATTGGAATGTGAAACAATCTATGCTGACGATGTCTAATGTAATTATCAGGAACATACAAACCAATGCTCTGCATAATTTCAGAATTATCGATCATATCGCGCAACAATCGATAAAAATGTGTAATCAAATACACATTCCTTCTAGTCTCTAGACTATTGTAGCAAAGCATACCCTAGAGAAACTCGGTTTGGTAAAGCCAAGGATAATGCCCGTACTCTCTCATGTAGAGATATCTCAGAAACTTCTTTTAGACTTTCTCCGCCATAACAGAGTACTTGCCCTCATGTGGCCCCCAGATCATCGAGCCACTCTCGAGTCTACTCCGCACCAAGGAGTTGTAAAGATTTCTCAGTACGCGGGTATTCTCGAAAACCCTGGCAGTACGCAGAACAAATCCTAACATTCTCAAAGCATTACCACTGTTCTTGTTCACTAAAGTTCTTCTTCTTCTTGTTCTAGATCATTGATTTCTTCTTGAGCGGGAGCCGTCCTCTTGGGAAGCAGAGCACCAGCTACCTTTACATATTTTTGGCGGTCTCCCTCACGTGCGATGTCCCACGGGTATGTTGTGGGTTACCACGTGGGAAATTCTTGTCCATCCATCCAACCGCGTGCCAATTCTAATAGGCATAACCATTGGTCCTGTATATTGGAATGTGAAACAATCTATGCTGACGCTGTCTAAGGTAATTATCAGGAATTGATGACTGCAATAAATTTAAGTACAAGTTGAAGGTGTTTTTTTTTACGTTGAATATTAGAAGATTGTTGTCAGGCCATGATTTTTGTGTATTGATATTCTCGTTTGCTTTCGTCTGATCCGTGAACTTTTGTCCGTGAAGGACAATTTGTTAACAGTGCGGTGTCGTCTGCGTGGAATGCTTGATTTTCAATGTTGATTTTGTTGAGATGTGTCGTTTACGTGAGTGAAAAATGATTAGTTCTGTGGACCGTACCTTGGGGGAATCCAAATTCACCTATTGGTGGATTATTTGCAGATTCCTTTGATCTGACTGTCTGTGGTATATTTGGTGAGTGACTTTTTACCCGTTTGGTCAATCCCGTTCTCTTTTGGTTCTGAAACGAGTTGTTCGTGGGAGATACTGTCGAGTACTTCCCTCGAATCGATGAAGATACCTGTACAATTACTTGATTTGTTCAATTTATTTTACATGACGGTGAATGTTTTGCGGTTGCAGCTTGTTTGTATATTGTAGAATTGTCTTTTGTGATTGAGTTTGGTCTCTTTTGACTACTTATTCTATATTATTATTTACTTGACTGTATTGTATTATTGTGTTGTATTATTAATTAAGATTTTTGATATATTAGATAAATGATATATTACCTTTCACATTGTCTAATAAATTAGATTACATACCTATATGATTGTAAGTGGTTATCCCTCACCACACACAAGAATCTTAATTCTTTTTGGTGAGGTATATACATATAATAAAAATGAATTTCAAATATTTTCAAGGTATCTTTGTAATAAAATATTATATTTAAATATTATTAATTAAGTAAATAAAAAATATGCACACCAATGCTCTGCATAATTTCAGGATTATCGATCACACCGCGCAAAAATTGATAAAAATGCGTAATCAAATACACAATCCTTCTAGTCTCTAAAATATTGTAGCCAAGCATACCCTGGAGAAACTCGGTCTAAACTAAAAGAAAATGCCCGTATTGTCTCATGCAGAGATATCTAAGAGAATTATTTTGTACTTTCTCTACCATAAGAGAGCACTTACGCTCATGTGGCCAAACATACCCTGGAGGAACTCGGCCTAAACTCAAGGATAATGGCTGTATTGTCTCATGCAGAGATATCTTAGAGAATTATTTTGTACTTTTTCTACCACAAGAGGGCACTTATGCTCATGTGGCCAAGCATACCCTGGAGGAACTCGGTCTAAACTCAAGGATAATGGCCGTATTGTCTCATGAAGAGATATCTTAGAGAATTATTTTGTATTTTCTCTACCATAAGAGAGCACTTATGCTCATGTGGCCCCAAATCATCGAGCCACTCTCGAGTTTACTTCGCACCAAGGAGTTGTAAAGAGTTCTCAGTACGCGGGTATTTTTGAAAACAACAAAACAAATCCTAGCATTCTCAATGCATTATTACTGACTACCTTTATGTGAACGTGAAATGCCAGGGTGCTCACAAATCAAAGTCTAGATCCTTAACATTCGACGTTCGTGTCAGATTTTGGCCGTTCATTTTGTAACGATAGAATATCGTTTATTGGGCCCTAGGGAATGACGTAATCGAATACTTGGAAAAAATAAACTTAAGCTTGTTTCGCCTTCTCTATTTATTACATATATTTGATGATTTGTGAGAAATGAAAAGTGTATGAAGAAATGATATGAAAAGAAATTAAATACTTTAGTAATAAGTATGTAGTGCATTCTTAATGTGTGACGTATTCTGTAATGTACACAAACCGCATATGCAGATTTGTAAGATGTTTTAAAAAAATGATCTTGATATTTCAATAGAAGATGTATTCTCTAATAAAATTAATTACACTCCATCTTTTCATAATTCTGCAGTTTTTTTATTTTTATTTAATATATGTATATCTTAGTACATACATTTCATGAATATAATTGAATACATTTACACAAATAAACGTTTTACTCGCCATAAAAGAGCTGACGCTCATGCTTATGGGAGGAGTAATCACATCACTTCATTTCTTGGACTGATGTGATTACTTCTTAAATTATTTATTAATTTTATTTTTATTAATTTTACTAATTAATAATTTAAGAAGTATTCATTAAATAATTAAATAAAATTATAATAAGTTGTTAAGAATGTCGAGAATATAAAGTGAAGCTCATGAGAATATAAAGAGGTTTTTTTTATTATTAAATTTTTAGTTAATTTTTAAATGACGTAAGATCTTGAATTTTTTTTGTTTGCTTTCGGGTATTGAATTGAATGAATACCTACAAAAGAATAATTCTGGGCCTTGCTTGTTTTGTATTTGGGCGTGTTTAGATAAACGATCTTGTAGACCTGGAAGTTAGAGAATCCATTATTAATTTTTCTTTAAAGATTTGTAGTATTGATACATTTAAAAAAATTTCGATAACAGTAGACACACAAAATTCTTGGAATAATCGATAAAAAATGTTAAAATGTTAAAAATTGTATTTATTTGCGACAGATTAGGGCTAGGAACTCGTTATTAGATTTATTAGTTTCTCAGTTTCTCTGAAAATTTTTTACTCAGTTTCTCTGAAAAAATGTTTCTATACTCGTTCGTCTCACGATTATTTAATAAACTAATTTGGGACATTCTAAAATGTAGATAAGACGATATTTGAGATTGAAAAAAGTAGTTTGAAATATTTTAATTAAATGTCGAATTATAATCGGACATAGTTCTGCAGAAAGCATACAACCCAAAAAACATGGACCTGAGAAAATTTCTTCAATAAATTAGAATCTACAAAAACCTAATAGGTGCGTCGATATCGCATATTATTTTGCATAAATCTCATTGTTGAGGTTTTTTAAGTTTTTTAATGTAATTTATAATAAAAAACTTTTATTTACGAAGATATGACGCGTATTACAGGTTGAATCCATTCTACGTAATGTCGAAATCTACGAAAAACAGTATTAATTTTTTTCTATGTGGGTCCTATGAATTTGATAAACCACGAAGTAAAAAATATTATCATAGGTATAGAAATTTTCAAACACTTTAGATGTTTTTTGCAAAATTATTATCGTGTGATAACAGTAGAATTAAAAAGTTGCATAATGGATCCACACCACATGGACGTTTTTAACCTATATTATTTTTGCCAAGTATTTATAAATTTGAAGCCGCAGAAAATATTAAACCAGCTTTTTAAGTTTTAGAATTTTTTAAGATTAAGAATTATTATTGCACTTAGAGCTTGGACGTTTTCAGCACATAAATATATTGTACTGGGCTGTAAAAGCCGTTGCTTTCTGTATACGTACAATTGATATTAAATATATTTCTCAAGGACTCTGGTGTACATTGACATGTAACTATCAAGTACAGAACGCTCTCCTTCAAGTAGGTACAGATGCATTCACAAATTCACACAGACGTAAAATTAAGTGGTGAATGTCGAACCCGGACCTTTAATAAAAACGATATGATATATCGGTAGCATACATACATATGTTAATGAACAATGCGGATATCAGTGATATTGTAATTAATTTGAGATACTCCGAGATATTCAAATACTGCCAACGAAGTAAAACGAAAGAAACTACGCTCGAATTAAGAGGCTCTTATACCTTCAATGTTGGAATTAGTTTAATCACTTCCCGCTAAAAATGGCGCTAGTTTCGCTCAAACATGTATTATTTAAGCACAAAAAACGATATCGAGAAATATACAATACTATAAAACGAAATAGAAATGTGCAAACTTTAACGCCTGACCTTTTAACTGCGTAGTGCTACATACGTAACCCTTTCTACATGAACGTAAGTTTTGCAAGTTTGGCGAAATTTTTCTCTACGATAATTATTCGACCCTTATATTAGAGATGTCACAAAGCCGGCCGTAATTCAATGGATATTGTATCTTTCTGAAATTTCACTCAAAATTTGCTTTTTTATGCTATTTTTCTGATTTTTAAGAAAAACATTTTTTTAAGATCTCCATTACATGTAACATGTTATTGTGTGAATTTAAACTATATTTTTTATTGTTTTATAACATTTTGTTTAATATCAATGTTAAATAAATCAAATATAAACCATTTAAAAAAATTATGCGTGTACTTTTGTATGCGCGTTAGAAGTTATACTTAAAAAGTAGAATAAAGACAAAATAATAATAATAATAATAATTTCTTTGTCTGTCCGTAACTTACTGGAAAGACGACTTTAGATATTTAGAATGTGACAAGCAATCAGCGCTCAACATTATTGCGCGGTCACACAAGAGTTGTTATTAATTACTATATAGTCCGTACACCCGTGAAAATATGGTTAAGTATAAAGAGAATATAGAAATAAAAAAAATCTGAATTATCTTTTCAAAACGTAAGACTTTCATGAAAGTAACTTATATCGAATATTTAAAAGTAATTCACATTAATAAAAGTCAAATAAAATTATAATCATCCATATTCTGAACTAAGCAAAATTGCCATTTCTGTATCTTGACAGTTATTGTATTACATTGTGATGCCGTTTTTTTGACGTTTTATGGTTGACCGGTTTGAAATTAATGAATTCAATCAATTAGAAAGCTCATTATTTTTAATTGTGAATACATTAACATTTGTTTACGTTTTAGGGCTTTCTGATTGATTGAATTCATTAATTTCAAACATGCCAAACTTAAAACATCGAAATTAGTGACAATAAAATTTTATACATACCTGTCAAGATTGGGATAAAGATCTGACATCCCAATATTTCTATTTTCAGAATAGCACAGATTAACTTTATAAAAAGTATAATATATTTTTCAAATTTCTGAAGGGTGATAGTGCAAAATGACTATACATTTTTTTTAGAAGCGAATGTATTTTTAATATTCTACATCAGTAACTTAAATAACAATTAAAAAATTTAAATATCTAAATATAATAATTTCGTTATCCATTCGTAACTTGCTGGATTGACAACATTAGATATTTAGAGTATGGCAAGCAATTAGCCCTCGGCTCATGTTGCGCGGTCACGCAAGGGTCGTTATTAATTACTAGTCTTACACCCGTGAAAATATAATTAAGTATAAAGAAGATATAGAAATAAAAAAGTCTGAATCATCTTTTGTAAGACGTAAGACTTTCGTGAAAGTAACTTATGTCGAATATTTAAAATTCATTCGCATTAATACAAGTCAAATAAAATGATAAAATGATAAATGATTTCTGCAAGGTGACGATGCAAAATGATTAAACATTTTTTTTACTTGTATTTCTGAAGCAAATGTATTTTTAATAATTTATATAAGTTACTTTAATAACAGAAAATCAACGGAAAATATTAACCTACAATAACGAATGGATCATATATCAGATCGTTAGAAATGATAATAATCACGGATAATAAACACAGACGATTCGTAAAAAACGGATATAAAAACATAGCAACCGAAAATATTAACGTATCATAACGAAGAGATCAAAATTCGGATCGTTACAATAGGAAAAAATTCACGGATAATAAAACATAAAAACATTTACAGGTCATAGCTTGTATTTCCATGGTCTCAGTTAATTGCTGGAAATTTGCAAAACCTATACCAATGCTCATAACTCCAGATACGGTTGCATGGTTAATATCTAAATTACACTCTAAATAAATA